>JANTQD010000176.1:0-70552 GCA_032988205.1 Onygenales sp. PD_40
TTTCTCTAGCAATTACAATCTTGATTCTAGCATATAGCTTGCATGATCCACTTATTGGAGCATGCCCATTACACACATGAATATATGAAAGATACCATTTAATAACTAAAAAAAGATGAAATTGATGCTGATATGAGTGTTCACTCTGTATCTAACTTTATCTGGAGCCACAAATTCATTAATATTCATACAGTAATAATGCTCAATCCTCTACACTAGTTACTTAAAGAGTTACTTGACTATCTGCTGACCTGGTGTAGAGAGCACCTGAAGGATATTATTCACAAGAGAAGACAGACTGATTCTACAATGACTGTGTTAATAGAGGATTTGGGTGGTATAAAGCAACTAGATGAATGATTGAAGCTGATTTCTAGATTTACTGAGCTAAAGATATTCTAAAAGAACTTCAGTGAGATTAAGCAATGGACTGAGGTTGAATAGAAGGCCCTGATGTGACAGCTGATTCCTGTCATTGCACTTTTAATTAAAGATTTAGAGGTAGATGCTATAATTCTTTTCTCATGGGTAATTATGAACTTCTAGATACTTGCTGACTATTAATCTTATAATGATGAAACTCTGAAGTACATGAAAACTACACTATATTAAATCAACAAGTTAAAGTATGTCTTTAGTAAATACTAAAAGGACAGCCACTTTAACTTCCCAAAGTTCCATGTTATTCAACACTATGTTGATTTTATTCAATTAATGGGGACTACTAATAGTGTGGACACAAGTAGCTCAGAGAGTGCTTACAAATATTTAGTGAAGGAGTCATTCAGTCAAATAAATAAGTATAATGAGCACAATAGATTTGAGGTTCAGATTATTAAATATATTATACATTAAGTTAACTACTAGACCCTTCAGCACAGCATTAAGGCCCACATATAAATAGCCAGTTCTCCAAGTAAACTTGATGCTTTCATTAATGTCAAGGTCAGCAAGCCCAGCATAGCTCTTAATCTAATAGCCTATGAGTATAAGGAAGCAAAGGGGGAGAGCCTTCCACAGGATAAGATATACTTTAGGAGTCTATATTAGTAACTGCAGTTGAATGGTCTTCAGGAGGCATTTACAGTATTTATGTGGGAGATGTGAAAGAAACATGATGACATAGAGAGCTCTGAAACTGTAGTTGATCATCTAAAGTTAGATTCTTCATGAGTAAATGAATATGTCATGCAGCTTCACAGGTCAATATTCTATTAACAAATCAATGAATGTGAGCTAGTAAAAGAAGATAGACTGAAATAGAAGCTAATTAGATGTAGTCTCAAGTGAGAGAAAGAAAAGAGCTGACATAAGAATCATATCTAAATTCAGAAGAAAAAGATAGATCAACAGTCTTTCATGAATAGATAGAGAGTTAGACATCTTGAGGTCATTCTTACAGTTAAAGATCATATATGGGAGATCTATGATGGAAATTCTTTATAAAGTATTATATATACAGGTGCCTTCATCAATGTTTTCCAGCTTCATGAAGGATCAACTGGACTTCCACATGAGATTACTAGTATACTTGAGATTGAGAAGCCTACTTTAAGTCAGATAAATTAAAGACAGTACCTAACTAATCAATAGTTCTACTCTTTAGAATATGTGGTTTAAAATGCCCATGTGATTCTAAAGTTTTTCTCATTGAAGTAGGGTTAACAGCCAGTATACTTCATCAATCATTACATTAATTAGGACCAATATAATACTATCTATCATTCTAACTTTATGAGTTTGATAAGAAAGCAGGCAAATATATGGGAAAAGAGGCTGAGAAAAGCAGGCACAGGAGGATGATAATTTAATAAGTAAGTCATAGAAATACTACTCTTTGGATTCACCCAATTAATTAACAGAGTAAATAGAGTGGCCCTAATAGTGAATGATTGGGGTAATGACTAATAATAGAAGTAACAGCTAACAATGGTGTCAACATGCAGGATATAGTAGCTTTCACAGTGCTGCTAAGGTTCAGAAGATTAAAGAGTAATACAAGAAACCTACTTTCTCAGACTTTATATTACAGCATCTACATGAAGAGCATTTTTAAATACAGAGAGAATGTTAGCAATCATAACTCCACCATCAGCAACTGCTAGAACCTATAATATAACTCTGATAGCAATAATGATACTGGTGTGTCAGAGTCAAGTAGTATAGAGATAATAACCTGCTCTACTCAATGAGAACCTTCTGTCTTTTAGACCATAGCAGCTACATAGAGAATATTTTTAAATATAAAGAGAATGTTAGTGACTATAACTCTACCATCAGTAACCACTAGAACCTACAATATGACTCTGATAGTGATAACAATGCTGACATGTCAGAGTTAAGCAATATAGAGGTAATAACCTACTCTACTTAATAAGAACCTTCTACCTTTTAGATTATGGCAGCTGCATGAAGAGCATTTTCAAATACAGAGGAAATATTAGTAGTTATAACTCTACCATTAGCAACTATCAGAATCTACAATATGACTCTAATAGTAATGATGATGCTAGCATGTCAGAGTCAAGTAGTATAGAGGTAATAATCTACTCTACTCAATGAGAACCTTCTACTTTTTAGATCATGGTAGCCATATAGAGAGCATTTTCAAATATAGAGGAAATATTAGCAGCTATAACTCTATCATCAGCAACTATCAGAACCTACAATATAACTCTAATAGTAATAATAATATTAGCATGTTAGAGTCAAGTAGCACCAGCATCAGCACTGAAGGCATCTGGTTCAAGCAGGGTCTTAAATGGCAAATAAGAACTACTAAAAGAGCTACCTTCTAATAGAAAGCTGAAATAGATGCATGAGATGATATTGGAGGAAAATTTTAGTGATATAAAAAATCATATTACTATAGACTATAAAGTTATGTTGGTCTGCAGAATAGCTCTCAGCAATATAAATGAAAAGATAGCATTCTCAATCATATATTACTAGGATAATAAAGATGAACCTGTCCCAAATGCTTGAACCTATCAAGTCTAAGTTCTCCCAGTAAGTATCCTTAATGTTGTATTACTTTTTGAGTATTTAGTATTCCCTAATGCTAGTATATTTCTTAGCTCCAAGAAAGAAATAATCCAAGCATTGAATATTATACTTGAGTGATAGCAAATAATAGTAGTAATAGTAGTAACAGTGAAGGCTAATTAAGAATAATAGTAGCAACAGCAAATAATAGTAATAATAGCTGACTACCAACTATGATAGTAACAGCACATAATGATAGTAGCTAATGGCTAATAGCTAATAATGATAGTAACAGCAAATAATGATGATAATAGCTGACTGCCAATTATGATAGTAATAGCATATAATGGTAGTAATCAATAGCTAACAGCTAATAATAATAGTAACAGCAAATAATAGCAATAACAGCTGACTACCAATTATAATAGTAATAATACATAATAGTAGTAGCTAACAGCTAATAGCTAATAATGACAGTAACAGCAAATAATGACAACAACAGCTAACTACCAACTATAACAGTAATAGCTCATAATGACAGTGGCTAACAGCTAATAGCTAATAATAACAGTAACAATAAATAATAGTGATAACTACTAATTATAATAGTAACAGCAAATAATAGCAACAACAGCCAACTACTAAATATGTATGAAGTGGGTTGGGTTACAGAATGCTATTAGTAGTGAAGAAAATCTACATATTTTAGTATAATTTTACTTACTACCTTTTAATCACATAGTGAGTCACTTAATTTGATCTCTCTATTTCAATCTTCTCTTTTCATTTTATTCTCATCATCCTACATCTTCTACCTCTTCACTATATATATCTTACTTCTACACTATCATTATGTTTATCTCTCATTCTAATGAGCATCTTCTACTATCTTCTAGGCTCTATCTGGCCTTCAGTCCTTCTGTTTTCTTGCTACCTTCAGTGGTTATTTAGGATCCTATTTGAATGGGTGCATGAAGCAGCTCTGTTGGCTGTGCTGGTACAGCCTGTCTCCATTTTACCTACTATATTTACTTAGTTGATCTCTAAGTTTGAGGTTTGTGATCACTGATTATATGAGATTAATTATTATTTTAATAATCTCTTTGATCATCTTTATTAGTCCTGATATTCTCTATGTGTCTATATGCTACTTATCTTCTGTGTGAATTCTATTTCATCCTCATTCACTACTAATTTATTTCCTTTTTTGGATTTTAAACTGCTATCTCTCCACATTATTAGCATTAGCATTAGGTTGTTGGTTCATTCATGAGATCATAGAATTATATTAGCTTGACTTCTATATCTTTATTTAGCATATAGTAGCAAGGGCAAATAAAGGTAATAATGGCCAACAGCTAATAATGACAGCAACAACAAATAATGATGACAACAGCTGATTGTAAACTATGATAGTAATAGCACATAATGATAACAGCTAACAGCTAATAATGATAGTAATAGTAAATATTTCCAGGTAAAAAGTTTACTGTCAGCCACAGGTGCTAGGTTGTTCAAAAAAACCCTAGTATATAATTCACAACTAGTACAAGGCAACAGTTAAGCAGGAACATACACAGGTAGTTAAGTACAAAAGAAGTAATATTACTTCATTTATGACTCAAACTTCAAAATACAAAAAGAGCTGAGGGGCTAGTAACTTATCTACCAAGAAAGAGGATTCTAATGTTGAAGTTACCCCTGTACCAAATCATAGCAGGCACAAGATTGAGGTTATCAGCCTTTTAAGCAATAATTAGGTACCTTGCCACTTGGGATTTTGCACCTTACTCTGATAGATAATAATAAAGATGATCCAAAGCAATGTGTGATGTGCATCTATGCTCATAAGATGATTAATGATGATAGTAATAGCAAATAATGATAATAACTACTAATAATGACAGTAATAGCATGTAATGATAGTAATAGACAATAAAGATAATTCAACACAACATATAGTATGTGCCTGCACCTGTGAGATGACCAATAATGACAGTAATAGTATATAATGATAGTAGTAGACAACAAAGATAATTCAATATAACATAGAGTGTATATCTATGCTTATGAGATAATCAACAATAATAGTAATAGCAAATAATAGTAATAACTACTAATAATAATAGTAATGACATATAATGATAATAATAAACAATTAATAATAATAGCCATCATTATTAAAAAGCAGGCTTCATTTCTTTCTGTAACTCTTTCTACTTCTTTTTAATAGCCCTTTTTCTTGCTCTTACTTTGTAGCATGCTGTCCAGGCAGCTCTTTTTCTCACTCTTACTTTATAGTATACTGTCTGAGTGGCCCTTTTTCTTGCTCTTACTTCATGGCATGTTATCTTTTTCTTGCCCTTACTTTATAGCATACTATCTGGGTGGCCCTTTTTCTCACCCTTACTTCATGGCATGCTATCTTTTTCTTGCTCTCACTTCATGGCATGTTATCTGGATGGCTCTTTTTCTTACCCTTACTTCATGGTATGCTGTCTGGACTTCCTGATATCTTCCAAAGCAACATGCAGTGTGTGCCTGTGCCCATGAGACTACTAATAATAACAGTAATGGCAAATAATGATAACAACTACCAACAATGACAGTAATAGCATATAATGGTGGTGATAGACAACCAATAATAACTATCATTACCATTGATTTTGACCCTCTCTCAGACAGTTGGCCCCTACACAGTTTCCCAGCTTAATATGCTGTAACTTGTGCCTAGGAATAGAGTCAGCTCAGAGTGAGTTCAGAGGTGAGGTTCTTTTGATTAGTATACTTCCATATTTCTAATGAGATATGAAAGTGTACCAATCAAAGCAATCTTACCCTATAACCCACCCAGAGCCTTGGGGAGGAAGGCTACAAAAGAAAAACCAGATGTCTGAATGACCTACTCCCTATTCAAGCTATCAAGTGGGTAACCCCACTAGTAAATGAAGTATATTCATATTTTGTGAGATGTTACTGGATATTGTATCTCATTGTACCTATATTTCACAATGTGGATGGCTCTAATAAGGTTAATGGGTAATAATAGTGAACAATAATAGATAGTTAATAATAATAGTGTGAGTAAATGATGAAGGTAATGGCCAATGATGATAGTGATAGTAAATAATAGTAATAAGAGTAAAAAATGATAGAGTCAGCTCATTTAGATTTATTACCATGAACTTGCAACCAGGATGATAGCATGGATGACTGTGAAGATGATTGACTTGTTGCAATGTATGAGACATGCTAATAGATGAAGATGCAAAATTGTGTGAAATCTGAATGCATGAAGCAGGCAGAGTAGTTAGTTAATAATGATGTATTTATACAATATAGTAATAATAATTATATATATAATTAATTATATATATATATATATAATCTATTGGAGCCTTACCTTCCAACCCATACTAACACCAAGGAAGAATGTACAATAAGGCATGCATGAGATGCATCAGGGTTCTCCCTTCATGCACACATTAACATCAAGGAAGGATGCATAATAAGGTATGCATGAGATGCATTGGGGTTCTCCCTTCATGCACAAGACTACTCCAAGGCAACATGAGAACAGTCAACATCCCATGCAATACCAGAGGGGTATAAGGTCCACATGTGGATCACTTAAAGTCTGAAGATTGCAGGAGCAAGATTGTGATTTTTATGCTGATTCAGAATCAGCCTAGAGTCAGCTCAAGTACTTTTGATGTGCAAGCTAGATGACTTGGCACATTAAAGTGAAGTGAAAAAAATTTTTTGCTGATGTACTAGATTGTTACTGGGTAGACCTCAGTACAGTAAGTTAAAACTAAAGAAATAGTCTATTAAATTGATTGTAATTAGGAGCCTCTAAGAGTAGAAGATAAAAGCTTTCTAATCTCCCTTAAATTAATTATCCTAGGAATTATTTAGAAAATATGTTGACATGGATCATCTTGATATCATTTACTACACTATATGAAATCTGAATGATTCTTTAAGAAAGATTTTAGAGGCTACTAGTTAGTATAAGATATATATAAGTATAATTGAAAGGATTTAGAATCTACTAAAGATTATTTATAAATTAATTTCTCTATACATTCTGTGCTTCAACACTCCTGATCATAAATGCACTATATAGACTCCAAGTAGTTTCTAGCAGGAGATAATAGAGTATTAGTTACTAATAATACTAGAGATTATATTAAATAGTAGGTTTATTGTTGAGACTACATTTAAGGATCTTCTTATTGAAAGATTTTTATAAGTAACTAAGTATATATAGTAACATCTATTACCTTCATGTTCTTCAAGTCTGGTTGTAAATACTTGCATTGCTTAGTCTCAGAGCATGTAAATTTTTTCTAATTATATTTAACATTATTAAGATATATACATTCTGTGTTTTATTAGTAATGATTGTTACCTCTATAAGAGTACTGAATCTATTCAGAGATAATTAGTAACTTCTAAATATAACTATATAAATCCTCTTACTTCAGTGTGTATAGATAGGATGTCTGCAGGATTCAAAGCTCAAATATCAATATAATATGCATAGCCTTGTTAGTAGGTTATAGGATATTCTAATAAGTACTAAATATATTTAATTTCTACTATAGCATTGAAGTGTGCATTTTGATTTCATGATTATAATTCAGATGTGAAAGTAATTTGTGATGACTCTAGTAGCTCCTCATTCTATAGAAAAGTTAGAAAATAAGGGTTTAATAGAGGGTAATAATAATTATTAGAAGCTTATAGAGGTTATGAATGAATAGTAGTTTCTCATCATTTAAGTTCTTCTACTTAACAGGAAGAAGTTCATTTAGAAGAGGAAGTTGCTGGCTAGAGTCTCAATTAATTATATTCTCATATAAGAATATCTTGGTTAGGATTGCTGGCTACTAATAGCATTAAGAAGGAAATAGAGAGGGATAAGAAAATAAAGAGGAATGAGAGAATGAAAAGTAATAATAAGAAGTAAGATTAAAATAGTAAAGTGGCTAATATATAGATATTTAAAAGATCATGTACTCTCTCAGTTGCAACTAGAAGTCCCCATTAAAAAGCAGTAAAGAATAGAGAAAGAAAAGGCCTTCTCCCAGTTGCAACTAGAAGCCCCCATTAAGAAGTAGCAAAGAAAAGAAAATATCTTTTAGCTATATGTAATGAAAGGCCATGTTTTCTCCCAGTTACTCCTAGAAGTTCCCAGTAAGATACAGTAAAGAATAGAGAAGAAAGGTCATATTTTCTCCTAATTATTCTTTAAAATTCCCAGTAAGACACAGTGAAGAATAGGATAGAGAAAGAGAAGACCTTTAGTTATATTTAATGAAAGGTTATGTTTTCTCCTGATTACTTCTAGAAGTTCTCAGTGAGATGCAGCAAAGAATAGAGAAGAAAGATCATGTTTTTTCTAGTTACTCCTTAAAGTTCTCAGTGAGACACATCAAAGAATAGGATAGAGAAAGAGAAGGTTTTTAGCTATTTTTAATGAAAGATCATATTTTCTCCTGATTACTCCTTAAAGTTCCTGATGAGACACAGTAAAGAAAGAATAGAGAAAGAGAAGGAATATTAAAAATAACTATAAAATGTAACTAGTGTTCTTATCTGAGTTTAATAGTTTAGTGGCTGAATCTCAGTCTGGAGAAAAGATTCTAATGAATTAGAATCTTCTCTTCTGTGAAGAGCTATGCCCTTATACCCTATATCTATAGCTTGCCTAAACTTTGCCTGATCTCTGACTACCTGATTGGATGCCTCCAACTAGGCCTTCATATGAATGTTTATTTGCTCTGACCTTGCATAATTCCCTTCTATTTATATTGCATGATCTTGTGATTTCTTTTCCTTTTTCCTTCCTTTCTCTAGTAATTACAATTTTGATTCTAGCATATAACTTGCATGATCTGCTTATTAGAGTGCACCCATTACATTTTATAATTACTTGCTTGATCTCTTCTTAGAGATCCTCATTATATTTGCCCTCTGAATGTGATTTACATGTATAGTAGATTCTTCCAAATGTGACCTATGTATATAGCAAACTCTTCTAAAATCTGAAATACAACTTGCTCAGCTCAGCTCTGCTAGATGATGTGTCAGTAAAAGGCCCTAAAGCCCTGATGATCTATATTAATATCTTATGAGATTTTCCTCTAAACTTTCTGAATCCTCTGAATTTCCTAAATTCTCTGAACTCTTTAAATCTAAATAATCTTTTAAATCCATTATAAATATGGACTCTCTGCATGAAGACAGCACTTCTTCTCAGGGCTCTGATGCTGAATTCTGAAACTTTATTCAATAGCTTGTAAATAAGATTAATCTTATTACTAAATAAAATTATATGCCTGCATCAACTTCAGCTCCTATTCTAACTCCTGCTCATCTGACTGCTTCTTTTAAGGACTTTCTGAGATGCCCAAAAGAAAGACTTATCATCCTTGAGAAATTCACAGGTGAATAAGTCTCTAAATACTCTGTCTAGTGCCTCAGTGCAGAGGCCAAAATCACTTTGGATGGCCTTACAATTAGATCTCCCACTAATCAGGTCTAATACATTTATACCTGACTCTCTAGCACTACTATCACCTAATTCTACCCTTAGATGAAGGCTAATGCTAAACTCATTTCTATAATCTCTAATATCATTCTTAATCAGCTTGACATCCTTTTCTCCAACTCTTTAGTAACTTAGAAGGCTCTGACCTAACTATATAGTGTTCATCAGAAAACTAATCTACTTTCCACCTTTCTTCCAAGATTTGATCAGAAGATCCTAAAAGCTAGTGATTAGCTATGAGATAATACTGTTAAGAAGGTCCTACTCAAAAAGGCCATTAAGTTTAAACTTCTATAGTAGACTATTACCTCTATTAAACCCCCTATATACTTTAAATATTATATGAAGCTCTGTAGCATAGAGAATAATCTATCTGAGATCAAGGCCATTCAGAGCTGAATCTATAGTGATATCCCTACTACCTTTAAGGAGGCCTTTCTTAAGACCTCTCTGCTGAAGAACCTGAATGCTATGAACTGAATGCTTACAGAGCCTACTCACATGAATGCATTCTATATCTTAAATATAACTACTGCTACTATTATTAACTGCTATGCCTGAGGTGTCTGCATTAATTATGATAAACCTGGGCACAGAGCTGCTAACTACCATGAAACCTATATTCCCCTGAAACTGCCTGTATGATCTATAAATATACAAATCAAGTCTAAAGAGGAGGAAGACTTTAAAGATGTTAAGTCAGACTTGGGAAAAGACTAGCTTCTATGTGAAATTGTGAGTGGAAGCTTCTGAAGTTAGATAGAAAAACCTTTGAGAAGAAAATAACTATTCTGATGATCCTTGTACTTACTATAGTTAATTGTTCTTTTAATATGAATGCTATAGTAGATAGTAGTTACTATTACTATTTAATAATTCACCCTTGCATGATTAACTATTATAACCTTCTGTGTATCCTAATTAACTTCTGAAAGATTGAAGGTGTCAATGGTGATACAGACAGCTTTATATGAAACATGGTGAAGCTCAATATTGATGTTGGTAAATTTCTCTAAGAAAATATTTATATATATGAGATTGAGAATTTCCTATATGACTTCATACTAGGCTTATTATAGCTATCTAAACATCAAGCTCTCATTAATGCTTGCAATTAATGTGTTGTATTCTCTAGAGGTATCTATATCTCTAAAAAAGATGTTTATAAAACCACTAATCTTCACTAAATCTCTATTAATACCTATAACCTCCTCTAAAGCTACAATTGGAAATTTAAGTCCTGACCTCCCATTGAAATCTTCACCACTAGCATGGCTGATATAAAGAAGGCCCTCTCATGGCTCTCTAAGAAGCTAAAGACTGATCCTGTAATAGTTCTTCCTCTGTACTACCATAAATTTCTCAATATTTTTAACTATAAGGCTACTGAGAAGCTCTCACTATTCTGTGATATACATAACTATTATATTAAACTTGAGAAGATAGATGATAAAGACCCTCAGCTACCCTGAAGACTATTATACAACATGTTATGTGATGAACTACTTGTACTCCACAAGACCCTTAATGACCTTCTGGATAAGAGTTTCATTTAAGTTAGTAATTTACCTGTGGGTGCATCTGTACTCTTTGTGAAGAAGCCAGATAGAGGCCTCTAATTCTATGTTAACTATTAGGGCCTCAACTGCCTCACCTGAAAAGATTATTACCTACTACTATTAATCAATGAGACTCTTGAATGAATTGGCTGAGCCAAGTAGTTTATAAAGCTGAATATCATTTCTGTGTTCTATAAGATCTGAATTGCAGAAGGAAATGAATGATTAACTACCTTTCACATGAAATATAATTTATTTGAATGGATAGTTACCCTCTTTGATCTCATAAATGCCCCAAGCACCTTCTAGAAATATATTAACTAGATCTTATAAGACTATTTAGATGAATTTACTTTCATTTATCTCAATGACATCCTCATCTTCACTGATAGATCCTGCAAGTAACATCAAGAGTATATCTGAAAAGTCCTTACCTACCTTCATGAACATGATCTTCTGATTGACATCAATAAATCTACCTTTGAAGTCCAAGAGATGACCTACCTCAGCTTTATCATAAAAGTAGGGAAGGGAGTCCATATAGACCCTAAGAAGATTACCACTATCCTTAAATGAGAGGCCTCTATAATTGTAAAAGACATGTGAGACTTCCTAAAATTTGTGAATTTCTACTAATGCTTCATTCAGAATTTTTCTGACATTATCTGACTGCTGACTGATCTCACACATAAAGACCAGTAATTTCTATAGTCTAAGGAGGCAAACAAGATATTTATGTGCCTTAAATAGATATTTGTCTCTACCCTGATACTTATTACATTTAACTCTGACTACTTGATGGTAGTTAAAACAGACTCTTCCAGTTACATCACAGGTAATACTCTCATATAATAGAATGATGAAGGTGTCCTGTGACTCTATACATTCATATTTAAGAAGCTCAGCTCTGCTGAAGCTAACTATAAGATTTATGACAAGAAATTCCTCACTATTATCTGATATCTAGAAGAATGAGACTTCAAACTCTGCAGTGTAAAAAACTTTGAAATTATTATAAATTATAAGAATCTCTGATATTTCATAATGATCTATAAACTCTCTGAATACTAGATATACTGAGCTAAATTTCTCAGCTACTTTCATTTCATAATTTATTACTATTCTGACATAGAGAACTCTATAGCTAATATCCTCTTCTGATGTGAATAGAATATACCTTCTGAAGACTTTAATACCTGCTAAGCAAACTGTGAATAGAGACTACTAGATCCATAGATCCTCAAAGAATCCAAAGTAACACTATATAGAGTAATATATATCTCACCTATCATCCTGCTAATTGTAATTACCTCATCTCTGCTTTAGAGACTCTGAGACACTACTACTACCTCTAATAAATATCTTCAAATGATGATTCAGATCATTTAAGATAAAGCTCATCATTTTCTATCTGAACTTCAAGCCTATGTTGACATCACTAAATGCTCTGTAGACCCTAACTCCCAATTATATTTTTAGAGGAGGTAGTAGATTTCTGATTCAGAACTATTATACACCTGAATCATACAAGAAACTCATGATTCTCTAATGACTAGCCATCTAGATTGTAAAGTACTCTATTAAATTTTATCCTGAGATTTCTACTAATCTAATATGTCTCAGAGTATCTAATAGTTCATTTAGAACTGCAATGTCTGCTAATTCATTATTACCTGATGAGACTACTACTAAGGTCTGCTTAAATCTCTTCTGATCTCTGAATGTATCTGGTGTAATATCACTATTAATTTCATAATAGACCTCTTTATGAGTAATGACTGCAAGAATATCCTTATCATTATTAACTATCTCAGTAAAGATATTATTCTTGAACTCTGTGTGAAGATAGATGTGCTTATAGTGACTAAAGTCTTCCTTTAAAGTCTGTTTTATTATTAGTATGATCTACCCCATATAATTATCTCAGATTATAGGACCTAGTTTGTTAGAGCTATCTGAAGCTGAATCTATTAGCTCCTCAAGATCTTTCAGCACCTCTTAACTACCTATTACCCTGAAACTGACAGCAGCACTGAATGTATGATCTAAATAACTAAGAACTATCTCTAAAAGTTCTATTTATATGTCTAGAATGACTGAAATGAACTTCTTCTACATGCTAAACTTGTAATTAATGGCTGTAATGCTATCAGCACTGATATTAGCCTATTTTTCCTCTTATATGATTATAACCTTAAAGTCCTTAATTTTACTAAATTGCCTGAATCTTTCACTTCATCCTGCAGTTCAATCTAAATTGTGGATATCATTATCTTAAAACTCTAGCAAGCTTGTAAGTGAGCTGAATCCTCCATGATTAGTGCTTAGTAGAACTAATAGAATCATATGAATGCCTACTGAAATCCCACTGAATGCTATAAGGTAAATGATAAGATCTGATTAGACCTCTGAAATATTATAACTAATTGCCTGTCTTGCATGCTTGATTACTAATATACTAAGTACACTATTATTAAAGTTCTAGAAAGTTATAACTATTACCTTAACATGTTACCTGGGATCTACAATATATTTCACATGAACCTACTCTGCAAAGCCTCTACTAACCTATTTCCCTTGCAAGAGATCACTGACTGGCATCTACCTGGCATTATTAGGAAAGATAATGAGATAGAATATGAGATTAAAGCCATTCTCAACTACTGCTGCTGCAGATGAGGATTTCAGTATCTAATAAAGTAGCTTGAATATAAAGTCTCTTTATAAGAATTAATCTCTACCCTGTAAGATATTACTATGCTTACCTGCTATGAAGAGCTGCACTCACCTAATGAGACTCTATCTGTACTGTCTCACATCTGATTTTCTGAGCCCTCCTGCCTGCCCTCTGAATCTAAATAGGGGAGGATAATGTGAAGGGCTATGCTCTTATACTCTATATCTATAGCTTATCTGAACTTCACTTAATCTCTAACTGCCTGATTGGATGCCTCTGACTGGGCCTTCATATGAATGTTTATCTGCTCTAATCTTATGTAATTTCCTTCTATTTATATTGTATGATCTCATAATTCCTTTTCCTTTTTCCTTTCTTTCTCTAGTGATTATAATCTTGATTCTAGCATATAGCTCACACAATCCATTTATTAGAGCATGCCTGTTACATCTTTAGACTAAGATCAGAAGTTTGAATTTAGGAGGACTGATTTTTTTTTTAGGAAGGGGTTATTTTCTCTTTCTCAGTTACTACTGGATGTTATTAGGAAAATGCAGCAAAGGATAGAGAAAGAAAAGACCTTTAACTAGGTTTAATGAAAGATAATGTCTCTATTCTCTTCTAATTACTACTAGATGTTATTAAGAGAAAGTAGTAAAGAATAGAGAAAGATAAGACCTTTAGCTGAGTTTGATGAAAGGTAATATCTTTATTTTCTCTTAGTCACTACTGGATGTCATCAGAAGAACACAGCAAAGAATAGAGAAAGAAAAGATCTATGACTGAGTTTAATGAAAGATAATATCTCTATTTTCTCTTAGTTATTATTAGATGTCATCAGGAGAATGTAGCAAAGAATAGAGAAAGAAAAGACCTTTAACTGAGTTTAATGAAAGATAATGTCTCTATTTCCTCTTAGTTACTACTAGATGTTATTGAGGTTGTGGGAATACAGTGATGAATAGAGAAAGAAAAGGCCTTTCACCTATATTTAATGAAAGGCCATGTTTTCTCCTGGTTGCTACTGGATGTTATTGAGGTTGAGAGAACATAGTAGTAGATAGAGAAAGAAAAGGCCTTTCACCTATATTTAATGAAAGGCTATGTTTTCTCCTGGTTGCTACTGGATGTCATCAGAGTTAGGGAAACATAGTAGTAGATAGAGAAAGAAAAAGCCTTTCACCTATATTTGATGAAAGGCTATGTTTTCTCCTGGTTGCTACTAAATGTCATCAGAGTTGAAGAAATATAATAGTAGATAGAGAAAGAAAAGGCCTTTCATCTATATTTAATGAAAGGCTATATTTTCTCCTGGTTGCTACTAGATGTCATCAAGAAAAAGCTGCAAAGAATAGAGAAAGAAAAGGTCTTTAGTTAGATTTAATAAAAGGTAATGTCTCTATTTCCTTCTAATTGCTACTAGATGTCATTGAGAGAAAGCTGTGAAGAATAGAGAAAGAAAAGACCTTTAGCTTGATTTGATGAAAGGCCATGTTTTCTCCTGGTTACTACTGGATATTATTGGGAGAATGCCATGAAGGATAGAGAAAGAAAAGGCCTTTAGCTTGATTTGATGAAAGGTCATGTTTTCTTCTGATTACTACTAGATGTCATTGAGAGAATGTAGTAAAAAATAGAGAAAGAAAAGGCCTTTTACCTATATTTAATGAAAGATGATGTGTCTATTTTCTCCTAGTTACTACTAAATGTTATTAACTTGATAAAAAGAATTATAAAAATAATTATAGAGAGTAATAAGCATCCTTCTATGAGTTCAGTAATCTAGTAGTTATGAATCTATTAGGATAATCACTTCTACTTCTCCTGTAGAAGTAATTATCCTTATAAATTCATAACCCATAGTTTAAATCTCAGAGGGACTGTTTTTTTCCTTTTTTTTATTCATAGCTGACCTACTAATACTGGGTTTAAATCCTAAAGAGACTATTTTTTCCTTTTTTTTTCCAGTTATAATCAGATGATTTTAGAAGAAAGTAGTAAGAAATGAAGAAAGTAAAGGTCTTTCATTAATAGTTAATAAAAGATTATGTTCTCTCTTAGTTACTATTAGAGGTTCCCAGTGAGGAGCAGTGAAAAATGGAGAAAGTAAAGGCCTTTTATCAACAGTTAATAAAAAATCATATTTTCTCCTAGTTATTACTAGAGGTTTCTGATGAGGAGCAACAAAAAAAGACCATACATACTTCTAGCTGAGCTTAGTAAAAAAGCTATTAAAAATAGCTATAAGAGATGATCAGTGTCCTTTAATAGATTTAGTAGTCTAATGGTTTTGCATGGGAATCTTATATCCTCAGCTATCTATAAGTAGACAGCTAGGGTTACATAATTATTAATGCCTGGGTTCAAATTCAGTAGAAACCATTTTTTTTTTCTTTTTGATTTTTTTTTTTTACCTTTTCCAATTACAATCAGATGCTGTTGGGAGAAAGTAATTAGAAATAAAAAAAGAAAAGACCTTCCATTATACTTATTTTACTATATTTAATTAAAGGGAAATGTTCCCTCTCAGTTACTACTAGATGCTACTGTATAAAGAGTTACTTGAAGTTAATAGAAAGCTAATGAATAAGTTAGACTATCTAAAACTTAGAGAATAGTATATAAATATATATAATTTATAATTTTAATAGTATAATTATCTTCTAATTAAGAAGTTAGAAATATCATAATCATGATATAAGTAAAAGGTAGAAAAAAATATAAGGGTAATAAAACTACTATATAATAATAATATTATATTAAAGGCTACTAATAGGTAATAGAGAGCTGATAAATGAATTATATTATATAGAGTTTTAAAAATACTTATTTTAAATATATATACTAATAATTTTAAATCTAACTATCTATTATAATTATATTATAATATTATATTTTTCTACTATTTATATTACTTTAGTGCTCTACTACAACTATATATCTATATTATTATTAATATTATTATATAGCTTACATCTTAGTATTATAAATAGCTTTAATAGCTCTAAAGAAGCTTTATAAATAGCTACTAATCTCTTAAAATTATAAAGATTAGTAATTTAATTTTTAATTTATCTGATATTTAAAAATCTTCTTACCTTTTATATATATAATTCCCACTTTATAATTATAAAATAGTTATACTTTTAGAACTATAAAGTAGTAAAAACTTATATATCTAAATAATTATTCTTTAGACTTTAATATTATTATTATTCCTCTATAATAGCTTTATTACACTGTTACATTATCTAGTAACTAGATAATAGAGACTAGAGATTATATAAGAAAAAGATAAAAGGATTTCTAAATACTAGATAATACAAGAAATAAATTACTAACTCTTATAATTTTAAAAGATTAGTAGCTATTTATTAGATTTATTTAGAGCTACTAGAGTAATCTATAATACTAAAATGTAAACTATATAATAATATTAATAATAATATAAAAATATAGCTATAATTAGATTATTATAATCTTATATTAGTATTATATTTTACCACTATTTATAGTACTTTAAGTTTAATAGTATAAGCTCACTCTAATATCTAAGTGATAGTACTACTAATATAGGAATAGAGATAACACTATATTAGTTAATACTTAAAAAAAATAAGAAGTTAATAAGTAGATTAAGTTATTTAAAGCTTAAAGGATAGAGTTTATTAATAGAGGCTTTACTAGATTAGAAGTAGTAAATATCTTAATATTATAAAGTATTATAAAGGAGAAAATATATAGATAAAAAGATGAGAGGATTTCTAAATATTAGATAAATTAATAAATAAATTATTAATTTTTAATAGGTCTAAAAGATTAGTAGCTATCTATAGAAAGCTCTCTGAAGCTACTAGATCTATCTATAAAGCTGTGCTCTAATTATACTCAGATAGAACTCTATAATAACTTTATTATACTATTCTAAAAGTATTAGATTTAAAGTAGCTTAGATAGTTCTAGTAGTTTTAAATAAATTTAATAAATAACTATCTATCTTTTAAGATTATAAGAGTTAGTCATTTATTACTTATTCTATTTAATATTTAGAAATCTCCTAATCTAATGAATTATTAATCTTTATAACTTTGAAAAATTAATAGCTATCTATACTTATAGAGCTTTTTGGAAGTTAACTAGAGTAACTAAAATTAAAGGATAAGTCTATCTATAATATAAATTATATAATAATATAACTACTAGAATATTATATGTAATTACTTTAATTACTAGTAATTTATAGTATTAATTTAATAAAAATTAAAAAATAACATTCCTTTCATTTTGAATTAAAACTAAACTATAAAAATAAACTAAGCTAACTTATCCTATTAATTAGTTAGTAACATTCAGTAACATCTAATTGCATCTAGGACTTATCATTGCCTCCTGAAAGTACCCTCTTGTTTTTTTAAAAAAAAACAAAAAAAACAAACTAAACACTAAAAATAAACTAAGCTAACTTATTCTATTAATTATAGTTAATAACATCTAGTAACATTTAATTGCATCTGAGACTTATCATTATCTTCTAGAAGTACTGAGATGAGGTATCATTCAGATCATAATTCTCATTCTTCTTAGAGTTATAATTAGTAAGGTTTTTGCATGCACAGCTTGGGCATTAATGTAATAGCTCCCTAGAAATAATTAGTAAGTACTGGTAGCAATCTAACTGATGGAGAGAACTGAAACTTATTAGTTATTTTTTTCTTTACTACTCTTACAGTGCTTTGATAGTGAGAATTGATTTAGAGTAACTAAATCTTTACTATCATATTGTGAACTGGAAGCAATTAGTAGTAGTTGATATCATCCAGAAGAACTAACTTACTGGGGGGTGGAAGAAGTAGGAGGGCAAGTAGAAGAGCTAATACTAAAAATAGATCTAAAAGATATTAATAATAATTAGTAATATTTAGAAAGGATTATATATCTAAATTAATTAATAATAACTCTAGAAAGAATTAGTAATAATTAGTAAGAACTAGATAATATTACTTACTCAAGTAGAAGTAATATAACATCTATAGAATGTTCATTTTTACTTCTGGAAGTAATTAGTAATAACTTATAGTAAATAGAATATATTATATATATATTCTAGAATTATTCAAACATCTTAAAAAGCATGCTAATAGAATTAAATCTAAGCTACTATTAACTACCAGTAACATAACTTACTCTGGATTATTTGTAGTGCTCTGAAAGCATGGGGTCAGATGACTATTAAAAGTTAGTTGTTACTATTAGTAAGAACTAAATAGATAACTTATGAAATTAAAGTAATAAAAGGAATAATTATTAGAATAGCTAGAGATCTATTGAAAGTTAATTATTACTATTAGTAAGGACTGAATGAGTAACTTATAAAGTTAGAGTAATAAAAGGAGTAATCATCAGGATAGTCAGACATCTATTGGAAGTTAGTTGTTATTACCAGTAAAGACTAGATAGATAACTTGTGTAGTTAAAGCCAGGCCAGCAGGAGGAGTAGTCATCATGGTAGGTAGACATCTATTAGAAGTTAGTTGTTACTATCAGTAAGAACTGAATAAATAACTTATGAAGTTAGAGCTAAAGTAATAAGAGAAGTAGTCATTAGAATAAGTAGACATCTATTAGAAGTTAGTTATTACTACTAATAAAAACTAAATGGATAACTTATGTAGTTAGAGCTAAAGTAGCTGAAGTAGTCATCATAATTACTAGATATCTATTGGAAATTAATTATTACTATTAGTAATTCTCAGATAAAGATACTTATTATTTCTTTATCAGTAGCTCCTTCTCCTCTTCATTACTAGAGTTGATGAATTCTTCTAATTTACTGCTTTTATTAGCAATCAGAGGCTACTACTAATAATTAAATAGAAAAACTTATTGTTTTCCATGCCCTGACTTCTTAATTATAATAATAAGGCCTGAAAATTATGCATCTTTCTATTACTAGTTAGTAATAGCCTCTCTCAATCACTACCAGTACATACTTTGATATGCTACTTATGAATATATTTGCAGATAGTTATCACTTTCCCAGTGAGGTTTTTTTAGATGCAGCCAGTAAGTATCATATGTAACTACTAGGAAATAAAAAACTTACAGTGAGTATTTACAGTAGAAGTATAATATACTATATTAAGATAAATTCTATTTATAGTTAGTTATTACTAGGTATATCTATCTATTTTTAGATGATATAACTTATAATTATATTAGATAATAACTACTTTCTCTCTTCATACTCAGAATATGAGTATATATTCTTCTTATTAGTTTCTATTAGCAACATCTAGTAACATCCAGTACCACTAATACTTACAACTATTTTATTTTGGCTGGTTTTAGTGGAGGTATAACAGAAGATACAGGGGAGAGAGCAGTATTTAGCTCTATAATTACTACTAGATACTTCTAGTAAGTATGTTAAGTATTAAGAAAAAAGGGGTAATCTAAAAGTGAATAGGAGTAACCAGTAGTAATAGAAAAAGAGGTAGCTTGAAAGTGAATGAAAGTAACTAGTAGTAATAGAAAAAGAGATAGTTTAAAAGCAAATAAAAGTAACTAGTAGTAATAGGAAAAGAGGTAGTTTAAAAGTAAATAATATTAACTAGTAGGAAATGTGTAGCCTAGTAACCACAAAGAGGTAGTTTAAATGTAAATAATATTAACTAGTAGAAAACATGCAGCCTAGTAACCATAAAGAGGTAATTCAAATACAAATAGTATCAACTAGTAGGAAACACACAGTCTAGTAATAGAAAAAGAAGTAGCTTAAAAGTAAATAAAAGCAATTAGTAGAGAATGAGGATTAAATTGATTACTTACTAATATTATTTATAGTTAGTAGAAAGAAGAAGGAGAAAGAAAGAAGAACTAAAAGTAAAGATTTATATTTAAAAATCTATTATTATTTATATAATCTTTATATTTACTTTTATTTCTCAATTAGAAAGTTTTAATATATTATTATAGTAAATAGCTATTTTATATACTTCTTTGTAACTACAGGATTCATCTAAAGCTACTCTTCCAGTAATTACTAGTAGTTATTAAAATCATATGATCCTTAGCTCTTAATGTGGCTCATCCTCTATAATAACTCTCTCCCAGTAATTATTAGTAATTATTGAAATTATATAATTCTTAGCTTTTAATGCAGTCTATCCCCCCTAACAGCTCTCTTCTAGTAATTATTAGAAGTCATAAAAATCATATAATTCTCAGCTCTTAATATAACCTATCTTTTTAAAGGTGCCCTCCTAGTAATTATCAGCAGCAGGTGGATGTATAATATAATATTATATACTATTTTATTGAGTAACATGTAATTTATTTATATAAGTACTCTTATAATTTATTAATTATAATTAATTGAATTTTGCTAATAAATATCTTATTATCTGATGAGCTAAGTTAAGTAGAGTATAATAATACTATGACCATCTGATGAGCAGCCCAACTAATGAACTCCATGATAATTACCAGAACCTATTAATCCTGGCCACCCAATGAGCTCCCACCTGATCACCCAATGACCTATGGAACTGTAGGAATACCAACAACACCACAAACCACATAATTCAGGCTTCCGTCTGCCATATTTCCACCGTTCGTGATAATCAATTTCTTCTCATCCTCCACATTGATAATATTCAGCTCACGCGAGTATACACTCCACTGGCCAACATTGACCATTCTCCACCCATTAGGGTCCGCAGCGTCCTCATTGATAAAAAGCTCTTCCCTGTCGCTCCCATTCATAATAATGAGGCCACTTCCATCAGTGCGGTCGGGATGCGGGGTCCAGATAACATATGGTGAGCCGTAAGGCACGACGTTGCCGACCACCAAAGGCGTGTCCGGAGCGGAGCCGAAGGTGAGGGGAGAATCAGACACCTTGTAGTTCACCACACACCCAGGGGGCCCGCAAATCTCATAGGTCATGATCCACCTGTTCTTAGACTCAATGTGAGCCACGATGGCCATACCAGGGCGGTTCCCAAATTCGGCATGCGCCACGTCGTCCACAGGCTCAGACCAAGTCCGCAAATCAGTGGTTGTAACGGGAAGTAGCTTCTGTGCATGCAGAGGGTCACGCTGGTCAGAGTAGTAGCAAATCAGTTGGCCCTCATGCATTAGGAGAAAGGGTTCCCAAATTGCGTCATTGCCATCTTGAATAGTCTCGGGTCCAGCTCCGTAGGCAATGTGGCTCACAAATTCCCAAGTCAGACCGCCATCCTGGCTGGCGTAAAGGTCGATATAGGCTTGACTCAAAACAACGGGAACTGGGGCAACTGGTACCCTCCAGGAAACATGTCCTCTGTATTTTATAGTCCCGTATACGGTCCACGCTGCAATGATGGAACCAACATACCAAAGAGTGTTGTAGAGCGTGGTGAGCTTCCCACGATGTTGAGAATAGGCCAGTTCCATGATCAGAAGTGGTGCTGCGCCGATGGAGATGTTTGATCTGTACTTGGTAAGTCGCACGTATGTTGAAAGTTGCAGGCACACTTACCCGAAACCGACCAGGAATCTTCCGCTAACAAACATTCCCCGATTAACCTGAGAAACCACTACCCAAGAGATCAGCTCCGAATTGACGCGTGGTGGGGCTTCAACACGATATCTGACCGTGAATGACAACTCCGACAACCATGATAGCGACCCCTATCGCCGTTGCAGTCCGTCTACCAAAATAATCTGCAAGATACGGAGCTAGATACTGTCAACCACATCAGAATAGGCATCATGAGGTAAATCTTTCGCAACCCAGCATGCTTATACCAAGTCACCACAGGAACGGCGAGAATAACGGCGCCATCGGATGCAACCGTGATGCCGCTGGCCTTGCGTTCACTCATATCTGGTGGAAAAAAAGATGTTCGTGAGGAATCACTTTGTTTCCGGTCGGAGGGGAAGAAGGCTGGCGCAAAACCAGGTAATGAATTCGGAATGAAGTGTCCTTTATATCTCTAAGAAGAGAAGATACTCTCATAGAAAAGCCCAGCCGCCATTGTTTTAATGGCGTCAGTATTCTCTCCAAGCCTCGGGAGTATATGGTAGGGTCGCTGTGACAAGTACTCAAAGAAAGCCGCCCCAATCAAGGAGGTCCAATTCCACTTGATCCCGATCAGATCCCATTTTCGCGTGTAGCTGAGACTGGGGCATCGGAGACCTTTGCGGGGGAATTTCAAGAGACATTGGTTCCATCACTCTTAAGCTTTGTTCTAGTCCGGCTGCAAATTCAGGGAAGTCCAGGAGCGGGATTGACGGGTTTCCATTGGCCAGAACTGCGCTCAGAAGCGGGAGTTTATTTTAGCACGGAGACACTACTTCTGGTGACCCCTATCCCTGGATGTTGGCGTGTCCGTATCGTCTGGCACCCTACGAGCCGGGGTGGAATCGCCAATCAATCCTGGCATGGGTGAAATGGATGGGTAAATAGGTGACCGGCTCTGGTTACGCAGCATAACTACCGGAGTCGAGGCAGTCCTTGTATGTACAATCCCTCCGGCGGAGAAGGAACAGCGTGCTGGGGCACTTTTATCTGGAGGGGAAAAAACTCCTCGATTAACTTATGGATGCCGTCTTTCCGCAAGTCTGTGCAGTCATACCTCCCATCTGTTGTTTCGTTTTGACCCAGATACTCCCACCCCCCCCGCCATCATGGGACCCCAAACTCCATTATTGCAGCCTGTTACCAACAGCAAGCAACTTTTCGTCCATGGGAAGCCATTCCTGATGCGTGCAGCTGAACTGCAAAACTCCTCTTTGAGCTCCGCCGATTACATGCGGGGGATTTGGCCTCGCCTGGTCGGGGCGAATATCAACACTGTTTTGGGCAGTGTGACAGGGGAACAAATCGAGCCGGAAGAAGGAAGCTTCGATTTTAGCGAGGTGACGAAGATCGTTCAAGATGCTAGAGAGCACAACCTTCATCTAGTCCTCCTTTGGTTTGGTTCTTTTAAAAATGGTAGGCTTCTGTCTCTCTTTCTATATATACCTCACGTAGGAAGGGAGAAGGTGAAAGACAATGAGAAAACTAACCGATACCTAGGACTGACCACTTATGCCCCAGGACGGGTTAAGAAAGACGCGAAGCAATTTCCGCGTGCGATCCTGCGCAAAGAAGGCGGGAGGCGGTGGACAACTTGGTACCTACCCATCCGGAGGCGGCGTCATCAATGTTCCGGATATCCGGCTCTCCTTCGCTCCCTCACTGGCTATGATTTCCCCGGATATATATTTGAACAACTACAGGGCGACCTGCGAAAAATACCGACACCGTAGCCAACCGCTCTTCATTCCCGAGCAACGTCGCGATGAGTATGGTGCTCGACGGATTTGGGCCGCATTCGGCAGTTTCCAGGCCCTCGGAACAGCTCCATTTGGTATCGATACCCTCGAGCTCGATGATAATCCGTTTCGGAAGCATTACGGTCTCCTGGCCAAAGTGTCGCACCACGTGTTGGAAGCCCAGCGCAGTCTTGGTACCAGCATTGGGTTTTTCTTCGACGAGCTGCGCCCTTCTGGCGACGACCCCTCTCCTCCTATTACAGTCGTTTTTGACAGCTGGAAGCTCCAGATTGAGAGATCGTTTGTATTTGGGAAGCCCGGACCAGGTGTCGGAATGGTGATTCACAAAGGTGGCGCCCGCTTTCTCCTCATCGGCGAAGGCTTCCAGGTCAAATTTTCTTCGACCAGCCCGAAATCGGTCTTCACTGGAATCCTGAAGTCCGTTGAGAAGGAAGTCGTAAATGAGGAAACGGGGGAGATGCGTTCTTTGCGGATTCTCGGAGGGGATGAAACGAGAAGAGGACAAGCTGCTGTAATGCCGGCGGAAAACCCTGATTATGGATCTTTCCCCATCAGCATCACGATTCCAGCGAACACCCGGATAGCGGAATGTGAGGTTTATGCTTTGGAAGAGGAGGCTGTGCATCTTTTGAACTAAACACTAAAAAAAGTGCATAACTGTTGTAGAGATAGCCTTCAAAGAATGGGAGTGTATAGATTGACTCCTGCCTTCATACAGAGAAAAAGAAATTAAGTAGAGTTACATTTCTCATACTCCTTTTCGCAGCACACCACTTATCCCGTTCTGGAAAACTGTGTGAAGCTTGTAAGACGTCCCTGCTCCGTAAGTTTTCGCGTCTCTGACACGGGAATGTGCAGGTTCAGGTCCTGTGGAGAAAGAGAGGCATCATCCGGGCCTTTGTCACCGAGAGGCAAGGAGTGTCTGCTACTCCTTATACTCCGTACGTGCGTTTCAAAGGAAGAAAAAAAGCAATTAATGTGCGGAGTAAAAGGTAAGAGAGGAGACATCAGATTACTGAGGTCGAGCTACATAGACCCTCTCGCCTTCTGGGGAACGCTAAACCTTAAAAGTGCTTCGGGCCGAGGCTCCACCCGAGCTTTTGGTATCTAAGCCGCCCGTCTCGACTTCATTATGAGAGACGCAGCTCTAGCTTAAAAGGCATCCTCAGAAGAGATAAATAAGTATTGCTTAATGGGGCTAACTATTATCCACGTAGCGAGGTAAAAAGCAGACGAAGTAAGGGTCAATGCCATCGTGGGGCGCAAGAGCAAGGCTTAATTAGGCAACTTAAGGCAGGACGGAAATTGTCAAAGAATATCCCTCCCTCCCTCATCGAAAAAAAGGGGTAGTCAAAATCATAAGATAAGATAAATATAGATATGGCTTGAATCGCTCACTCTGCTCAGGCTATGTATGTATGTATGAACTATGTAGTGTATGTATGTATGTGGATGTATGTATGTTAGTCGACTCATTTCAGAAAATGGTATCGCGAAAAAGATAAGACGTGCTCAATGAGTATAGAACAAAAACACACAGAGAAAACCGTCACAAGAAAAAAAAAGATCAGACAAAAGGAAAAAACAAAATAAAAAGATTCAAAATATCACATCACCACTGCGACCGACTTATTACATCATACCTCCTTCATCCTCGTCGTCGTCGTCGTCGCCGCTGGACCAGTAACTTTGGGTATATCAATTTCAGTCTCAACCATTTCTAATCCAGATAAACTCGGGTATCGCTTGCTGAAATTCGTCTCCCAATCGTCTCCACTTGGTGTCCTGGCATTATTGCTACTATTATTATTGATATCCGCGGACCTCATGCGTTCAGGATTACCACTAGCTGGGATTGCTGATGATGGCGCGGTTGTTGCTGTTGGAGTGTCGCCACGGTTGCCAGTGCGCAGGTTTTTCGGCTTTGGGGGGGCAGCAGGGCGCTGGTCCATGCTGCTGCGTGGGGGCAGGTACTGGCCTGATGGCATTGGCTGTTGCTGTCTAGTTGGCGCGGTGGTAGGGCCGGGTCCTGATACAGGACCTGATGGACGCATATCCTTTGACGATGGTCGGGGAGGATGTTCGTGCGTTTGCTGATGTTGCTGCTGAGACGGAGGGACGGGTTTTCGGGAAACTGGAGCGGACGGCATAGGTCGTGAGGGTAGCGATCGTTGGTGTTGTTGTTGCTCAAACTGCTTCGCCTGCAAAGCAGTTTCTGAATCAGTGTACCGTCCATACCCAGATGCGGTTTTGACTGGTGAGGGTTTGCTATTTTCTTTGTTGAGGAGTGACTGGACCTTATTCTGAATTATCGCTGATTTGCCCCCGCCAGCGCCCCTTCCACCTTCTTCTCCCCGCTCAGCTACTCGCATCCGATACTCGGCGGCGGCGTTCGCCACGCGCTTTTCTTCCTGCGATAGCCGTCGCCGCTCTAGTTCGCGGCGCATCTCAGGCGAAATGTCATCCTCATTAGGTTCGTAACCATCATCGCTCATCTCAGTCACTTCTGATCCCGTAATAGGAGTAAGTCGTGCATTAACATTATCGGGGGATGGGCTTCGGCTTGTCCGCTCCTGGCCTGCGTTGTTTTCAAACCGGCGGAAAGCGTCCCCAAATCGCCCCGCAAGAAGATTTTTGGTTCCAGATAACGATATCGACGATAAACTGGATCGCTTAACGTGTTTCGGCCCACTGCTTGCGCGCTTCTCTCGTTTACGGTTCATTTCTTCCTCTTCTTTGGCGCGCAGGAAGTCGATATCCGACGAAATGTTCGCCCGCTCATAATCACGATCCGTTTCCGACCGCGATGGATGAAGATAATCGCCTCCCTCATATTGCTCTCGGGGAAAGCTGGACTCGAAAGAAGTTCTTGGGTTCTCGGGTCCACGAAGATAGTCCGGTCTGGACCCAACAAAGGCACTCGCAGGTCGAGACTTTGCATTGGCAGATTTAGAACGAGTCATCGGATCGCTGATATCGAGAGTGGAAGGTCGAGATCCTTCCAACGAGGGTCGGGAAGAGACAGGAGATTTCGGCAGATCTTCAATCGAATTCTTATGCTTCGAGTCTCGTCTGAAGAAACTAGACCGAGTCGACAAGCTTTCACGGGGTTTATGTGATTTTCCGTTGTCGCTTTCCCATTGTTGGCTGGATGGTGGCTTTTCAAAAGAGGGATTTGGAAATCTATATATAGGGCGTTGGTGGACCGGAGGGGGTGAAGGAGATGTCATTGTGCCAGTAGACACCATTGTAGGTTTTTGAGGGACAGGCTGATGTAGTGGTGTAGTTTGTTGGCGGCTAAGGTCTGAACGAAGGTCAGGCGACGGTTTCGCTTTCGCTTTCGCAGCTGTCTCTTCGACGGGTTTCTCGACGTAAGGCGTGGCCTGAGAGCCTATCGCGGGGCTCTTCTGGGCCGTTGGGGCCTTCGCAAATGCTTCGTCTGCGAGCGCATGAGTGATCCGTTTCGAAAGATCCTCAGTAGCCGGTTTGCTTTCCGTCACTGTTGGCTCGAATTCAAATTTGCCTCCTTGTTCATGGAAAAGTGAAAATTGGTCCAGGGTTGGGAATCTTGAAGAAAGTTCATCGCCATTGGTTGGTTTTCCGCCATCAAGCGCAGCAAATGGATCACCGGATGCTACCCTGATAGGTGAAGGGCTGGGTTTCGCGGAGTTCTGTTGTGATGAAGGCTTTGACGGCCTTCCTCGCCTCATTGGGGCAATATCTGGGATAATCTGCGTCTCTTGCATTGGCGGGGAGAATACTGCCCCAACCTTCGGCGTTTCCGTGGGTGACGGTGGGAGCTGTTGGTACCGCCTAGCTTCTGATTGAGAACGGCCAGCGTAAATCTACAACAAGTTAGTAAACGAGTCCCTTGGGTGTAAAGGACCGGGAGTTACGTACGTCTCGAATCGGTGCCTCTTTCCCCCTCATATGGCATGCTTCGCGCAGCACCTGATATATATTCGGACGCTTCTGTGGGTCCTCTCGTAACATGGTAGCTATTCGACATAAGGATTAGAGAACGAGATCGAACACAAGTCGATAGTTGACGTGTTAACATACCTATGAGCATCTTCAATCTATCTGAGAAAGGGGGGTATGCCGGATATTTAAATTTCGCATTAAGGATCGCCATCTGTCCAACTTCCTCGAACGGCGTGGTATAATAACACAATTTGTACAAAAGGACACCCAGCGCCCATATATCACTCTTCTCATCGATCGGCTGTTTTCGATAAACGTCAATCATCTCGGGACTCCGGTACTGCAAAGTCGTATGCCGCTGGACATCATCCTCAATTAACCTGCCCTCTGCAGCAGACGTAGCAGCCGGCCGTGGCGGGGCCGTCGACCCAAAATCGCACAGCTTGTAAATATACGAATTCCCATGCAACGCAATCAGGACGTTCTCGACCTTGAGATCCCGATGGAGTAATGGGGGCTTCAGATAATGCATACAAGCCACACCCTCCGCGACATCAGTGAAGATCTTCAAGATCTCCGGCTCCGTCAGCCGGTTCTGAAGGCGGGTATTCATGAAATCGATCAGCCCTCCTCCGGCACAAAACTCCATAAGCAAGAAGACCTCGTACCCACCACCCTTCAGCTGGGATGCGTGGGAATCGATATATCTCACAATGTGCCGGTGGCCCTTTAGCTTCTTCATAGTCTCGACTTCTGTCCGCATATTCGCTAGGGAGAGCTTGTCTGGCACGGCTACCCGCTTGAGCACGGCTGTTTCAACGCCATCGACGGGCTGCGGGAGCCGGACTACGTATACGTGCGCGAAACCGCCCTCGGATAGGTATTTCTCGATAACGACACGGTGGTTTCCGACCTGCACCTTCGTGCCGGGGACGAAGGTGCCGGCTGGGGGTGCAGCCATTGACATTGTTGTGAATCGACAGGCCTATCCAGGGCGTCTAGGGGAAACGGAATAGTTGGTTGTACAGGAGGGGGAGGGAGCGGGAGAGTCGGGGGGCAAGTTTGGGGTGCGGTGTGGGGAGCGGAGGTTGCCAGACAGGGCGGTGGAGGAAACGGGGGATGGGACGGAGACGACGACGGGGGCCCACGACGGGGCAGCGAGGGGAAAGCTGCACAGCACACTAGGGGAGCTGCATTGAAGAATGGTGTATAGAAGAGAAGAGAGAGACAGAGGAGAGGAATACAGCCCGTCGCTCGGGGATCTCGATCACGGCGTGGCAGCAGCTCATGCTCAGGCCGACTGATTGTTGGAAGGTCATTGATGCTCTCCCCGCCGGCCAATCAGCGCCGCCCGGGGCCCGGCGGAACATGCTCCCGGCACCCGTGACATGGCCGCCTGCCGAAGTCACACGAAGTCACTCCGATGCAAATAATGTACAGCGAGGTACCTGGCGGTACTTACGGCTGCTATGGGTGGTTGCCTCCAGCTTCAGCTCGACTGCCTTGTCTATTCTTATGCATGGGCGGATGGCTGATGATGTGGACAACTGCTGGCAAGGACACGGTCAAGCGTGTGCCCGTGAACGGGAGAAGCCGAAATAATGCATTTTCTAAAACAACAGCCAACTATCATGCGGCCACATGTGTCATGCCCAACACTGCCAAATCTATGTATGCACAGATGTCTTTGCCCGGCAACTCCCTTTGCATGCATGGTCACGGTCCCATTGGCCAAGTATATTCTATCTTATTATTACTGTATCAGTCTAAGTTAAAGGCAAGGGGCTGACCCGAAATCATAAGTCGTAGTACATTCGTAAACCAGCACTGTCCGCCAACATGCAATTCCATCACATGCCATATTCAAATGTAAGCGCTTCATCGCCTCTCCGAACGTATACTTCGTCCTCATCCATCCCCAACAGTCGCTTGCCAAACCAGTATCTCACCTGGGAATCCCACCATGTCCCACCGACAACGGCAAAGGCCGGCACTTTTCCGATGCTAGCCTGGCTCCAGCCGCGCTCAGAGCCGGAATAATCAGTCTCCAGATCCGCTGCTGACGATATCACTGTGGCCTTGGACCTGGCAATATTGATCATGTGGAGCACAGACCGCAGCACCGCAAACCCCACAAAGCTGGCTAGCACAAATCCCAAGGTTATCAAGAACGGTATTCGGTATCCATCGTCCTGGAAACGTGGGGAAAATATGAGAGATGCAACAACACCCGCTAGGTTCCCATATCCGTTAATTCCTAGGATAATGGTTCGTTTCCCCGGATTCGGGATGTTGCCCGCCAGCCAAGCCACAGTCAGCGGGCTGGGTATGAGACTCCCGCTGAGAAGTACACATAAAGAGAAGTATAGTGCGGCAGCCCTGATCGTAGAGAAGGATGACGGGGATGAGAGAAGAAGAATAAGGACAAGGCCAAGCGCTATGATCAGAAGGCCAGCTAATATCGGGACAAAGCGTCGCCGGGACTTATCGCTCCAATGGCTGAATATGTAGAGAAATATAGAAGCAAGGAGGAAAGGGGGAGCGGTGAGGAGGTTGCTGAGGGTCGGAGATGAGAGTTTGAAGGAGGATAAAACCAGCGGAAGAAAAACGGAGAAACCGGTGTAGGGTATCGCAGAAGCAACATTAAGGCCCAGAATCGGGATCATCAACGGTAAGAATAAAACGGTGGACAGAAGCTCCGACTTTGAAAGACCAGTGTCCGATGAGAAGGTGGAGGAGATATTTCGAGGACTGACAGCACTCGGTTCATCAGGTAGAAGTCGATGCCGTTGTTCGTCAGAATGGGAAATAATCAGTTCGGAAGGCTCATCTGTTTCTTGGGAGGCATCGTTCTGTTTCTGATGGCTTGGGCCGTTCCGGTCCATAAGAATACGTTTCTCTGCCCATATTCTCTCTTCTTCATTCAGAAACCAAGCGGTTCCGACACTTCGAGGGAGCCAGAAAAATCCAATAAAGGCAATAGCAAGAGTCAGTAGGCCTTCAACCAAGAAAAGTATCTGCCACGGCCTTAATCCTTCTGAAGATGTCATATTCTCTGCATCCGTCCCTTCGCTTGGTGGGAAACGAGAGAAGACGGTAAATGCAATTACTCCTCCAACGGCGCCGGCCACACCAGTGGAGCCATAAAAAAGGCCCAATCGGCGCCCAAATTCAAAACGCGTGTAAAACAGGGAAAGGTACGAGACCGCGGTCGGGTAGAAGCCAGCTATTTGTTAAGAATACCAAGGTTAGCACCGAAATCGAGCAAGTTTCAAACGCATAGGCGGTCAAAGAAATGAAATTCCAAGAACCATAAAAATAGCTCCAGGATTTAACTGGCAAGATATCAAACTAACCTTCCAAAGACCCTAACACAATCCTCAACAAAATCAGCTGCCACCTCCGCCTCACGCAAATATGCAATAGCGTACATATCCCCCACAGCGTCATCACAGTCGGCACCCATCTACTCATTCCGAACTTGCGCCCAGCCGCCGCCCCGACCGGCTGCAGAGCAACGAAGAAGACAAAGAACCATGCAACGGCGGCATTGAGATCTTCGGGTTGAAGCCCGGCGTCCCGGGTGAAATGGGCCGTTTCGGCATTGCCGATGTTGGAGCGGTCCAGGGAGTTGACGAGGAAGAGGATGCAGAGAAACGGGAGTAGGATGAAGTCGAGCTTTTGGATGGTGCGGTTGTGTATCGGAGGGACGTCGTCTACAGTCGGGGTCATTGTGGTCGCGGGTGGTGATCGAAGTTGCTTCGTAGCGAGCGCATGTCAGTCGTGTTTTGAGGTCTTTTCGTTGCATACCACTATCGGAGCTCTGAGCGGTTATCTAGCCCGTATAGCTGGCAGTATGGACAGCTAGATGGGCGATAATATCACCGTCGCCAACCAGCTTTTCCCGGTGCTGGAAGAGGAGCTGAGCAGTGAGCGGTGATGTCACGAGATGTCATCTTCACGTGATGCTGTCTTGGCGATCAGATCGGCTGCTTCCTTGGCACAGGCCAGAGTTGACATCAGCTTTCCGACATTGACAGAACAGCTTGAGGGGAGGGAGAAAATTCCTAGGGGGCATTCTTTTTGGTCACGGCATGCTTTCCGCCTGCAATGAGTTTGCTAATGATCTTACAACAGGAATAACAGGTGTCTCACTGGTATCCCCTTGTTCCATCTCGGCCCAGCCTAAGCGCGGCTAGACATCCGCGAGAAGGATTCAAATAAGCAGGGGGATTGCGGCGAAGAGCAAAATTGGTAGGCTTTATTTTACGAATAAGAGGTGCCTTGGTCAACACAAACCCGACCGCCCGCAGATGTCAATCCAAAGAGCACGTCCGACAAGGAAGTAGAATGCACAGACGTCACGAACATCACAACCCCGCTTCTTCAGTCCCAAGATCCAAAAATCCAACATTCGGGAAGATGGCCGAGTGGTTATGGCGCTACGTTCAGGTCTTGGCAGCGATTCAATCGCTCTGGGTATCGTAGTAGGGCAACCTGCGTGGGTTCGAGTCCCACTCTTCTCAACATCTTTTTTTGCTGGCGATGGATATTATCAGACCAACGGGTGGTCAGCGCACACGCTGCCAGCTGGACGGGCATCACTGACCGCCTCTGCTCTTCCAAGGTTGTACATGCAACAGTGCCCATGACTGGGATTTTTTTTGTGGTGCTCAACTATATATAGTCATTTTGGTATGGAAGATTTCCCCACTTAAGAGCATGGGATATTCCTGTGGCGGAAGAAACCTCCATGCTGGGCTATGATTATTCCCTACATCAGCAAAACGCCAAACAAAGCCTCCTCTCTTGTTGAAGATGTCTTCCTCGCTGCCGTCATATTTCTGATACTGTATCTCTCGCCATGGTCAAAGTTTTCGGCGCCAAGCATCGAACACGTCAAATGTGGTTAGTGTGGGGGAGATGTGGTGGCCAATCAGCATCTAGCGGATAGGTCACGGGATACGCTAATGCGAAAGAAGCAAAACCAAAACAAACACAACCTCAGCCCACATCAACAACAATATCACCGCTCCACGAATCAGAGCATCTCTTATCGAGGGTGCTTGGCTGCTGAGTTGTTCCGTTGGAGCGCAGAATGGGGCCATGCATCGTCCACGCACTCCGCAAATCCCCTTCAGCGGAAACAGTGGATAATCAAGAGCGGGAGCCGCTCGATATCAAAAACACGAACCATGGTGCAATGCATTCAAAGCGCACGAAAAGGGCCTCCACAAGTGCCGATTCGCTGCCCAATCCACGGTTGAGAAAGACCGACTTGACTCGAACGCTGCCTTAGAAGTTAGACCCCAGTGATTGGTTGTACTCGCTGCGAACGCGGGGAGAAAACGGAAAATGTAAACAAACAGAGGCCCCTAGTTTCTGCCTGATGGCATCCTTGAGGGCTCCCAATTGGGTGAATTAAAATATATCACCGTGATAGCGTGGCATGGAGGTGAAGAGAGAGGAAGGCCAGAGAGATAAATAGCTGGACGTGAATGCCACAACGTTGCTCTTGAGCAAGGGAGCTGGAAAGAAAACAATTCCATGGACTCCGCATCGTAATTTTTCCCGTTAGCCCAAAAGGACAAAGCCGCAAGTGTCATTGCCATTGAATAATTGCTTTTTCCAGCGCCGTCTTCTGTCGGGATCTTTCTCCTTCGCTGGGCCCCGTTGAGCAAAAGTTTCCCGGGCGACTGGATCTGGCGTGCAGGGAGCTTGCGGAGAGACAACGGCTTCTTCCGCCGCAAATCTGACCAGGGAGTTTGATATTGGACACGCACAAAATAACACGCCTGTCCTATTACTTTTTTTTTCCTTTCGCCTTTTTATTCTTAACCGTCTCTCTGTTTTCTCGCCCACGAAACGCAGAGACCAACGTTACCCCGTTATCGATTACTCTGTCACTCCTGTCACACCGTGCTGCGGGTGTGGCCCGCCTGGTTCCTGGTTCCGTCTGCCATTTTTCAGTGCTGTGCTCCCCTGGGTTTCAATCTTGTCTCTTCTCCAGGTTCGTATATTCTCTCTGGCTTCTTCGTCTGTCTATCTACATTACGTGTCTTGGGAGATCATGGCAGCTTACAACTTGGCTCATAGTGCCTGTCTGTTGCCATTCAGCTTGCACCCAGCCCTGATCCTCCTCACTCTTCCAACCCACAAAAACAGTGCTCCGCCCCCCGAGCAACTATTCTCATAAATCCCACTCGTCCCCCCAATTGCGGCTAATCCAGCCTCGATTCGAACTACAGATACTGTGTCTCGATCTGCTGGCGGGAATTACATGCCCCCCGCGGAACCACCAGCACAAGGAATTGGGGCCTAAGCGCCGCCCAATGTCCCTATGATCATGAAGCAGCTGTCCATTTCTTTTGCATTTCGATTGATACGGCTTTCGTCAACGCCATAGGAAGGACTGGAGGGAATAGTATTTGCGTGTACAAAGTTCTCACTCCTCGACATAAACGCACAAACACAATCTCTCTTTTTTATACGTTCTTGATCCAGCTCAGCCGCCTCGATGGATGGCCCACCGCCCCCTCCGCCACCCCATGGGAGCAACCCAGGCACCGCACCACCGCCCAACGCAAACGGCGGATATCGAAAATCAACAGACCTTCCCGAGGGACCATACGATATTTTTATCATCCCACCCCACTCCTCAGGTTCCGGGTTCCTATATCTGCCATCACTGCAGTGCCATAGAAACAGTTTTTTGGCTGGCGTTGCGACCACTTTGTTGGGTGTGGCGTTATATATCTGGGTCTTGCCCGTCGTGAAAGCATGGGTTTCGACAGTTGCCCAGAGTGGTGGAATGGGGGTTTTCATGATGATGATCGCGGTGGGAGTTGGTAGCTGGGCATGGGGGAAATATCAAACTGAAGCAAGCAGCGGCACGTCGTCGCCCCGGGGTACGCCCAGACCTGGCCCGGCGGGTGGATCTGGTCCCCGCGGCCCGCCTCCGGACCCTCCTCCAACTTCGGGTCCTAATAACCACAATGGTGGCGGGCCTCACTACCAAAACTTCCGTGGCCAGTACCCAGGTGGAACCTATGGCGATGGACCAAATCCCGGTACGCAATATGGAGGTGGTGCGTTCCCTGGCGGCCAGTATCCTCCCGGTGGCCACCAGTACACGCAGTCGCAAAACGATGGCCCACCACCCTCTCCCAATCCTCCTCCTCCAAATCCGCCAAATCCGCCGCCAAACTCGCCTCCGCCAAAACCCTCCGCCGGTGCGACCCCTGACAAGAAAGATCAGGACTGGGAAAAAGCCCGGGAAGAAACGAAACGGAAGGAAGACATAAGACGGAAGATGGAAGAATTCCGAAAAAAGAGAGAGGAGGAAGAAAAGGAGAAACAGAGACAACGAGAAAAGGAGGCCCGAGAGAGGGAGTTCCGTGAGAGAAAGGAGAAAAGGGAAAAGGAACGACTCGCCAAGGAGGCTGCGGAAAAAGAAGCGGCTGAGAAGGCTGCTAAAGAAAAGGCCAGGGCCGAAGCTGCTGCTAGATTCGCAGCTGCCAGGGAGGCTGCAGCAGCAAAGAGGGCCGCTGACAAGGCCGCGGCAGAGAAATCCGCAGCGGACAAAGCTGCTGCTGATAAGGCCGCTGCAGATAAAGCCGCCGCTGAGAAACTGGCTGCAGAGAAACTCGCAGCTGAGAAACTCGCCGCTGAAAAGCTGGCAGCGGAGAAAAGGGCGGAATCTCGTAAAGCAGAGTCTGTAAAGACTCCTTCGCAGCCACGGACGCCTTCTCCCCAAAAGAAACCTCCCTTCCCCAGCGCCAAAACAGAACTTGACGATGACGCATACTCCTTCCGCCCCTACGATAGACCCAGGTCGAATATCAATAAGCAACCATCCGCCCCCTCCGTCTTCTCCGAGTCATCCTACGCCCCTTCACAGTCGACAGCACGAACTACTCCGCCACCCTCTCGACGAGGACCGTACTCCACGAAGGATCCCGATAAGGTTATTATCGCCGGTGTATATTTATTCAACAACACATTTATGAGAACCCCCGTTGGGCAATTGGTGTCAGGCAAGGGATCAGTGACCGATGGGCTGATCCTCCGCATCACTACAGAGGGAATGTTTGTAGATGACGATGTTAGAGGCGTCCCACAGCGCGAATGGGACGTCAAGGCTTGGACTATGAAGCTTGTAGAGGTATGGTGTCCCCTAATCGGTGCGAATCCACCCCCTCGCCAAAGCCCGACGAAGACCAATCCCTTCCGGTTCAGCTCTTCATACGCGCACAAGGCTCCCAGCAGCGAGGAGTCCGACGCGTGTCTTGCAAACCTGCATAGGTGCTGCAAAAACCAGTGCCGGCTAGGGGCTGCGTCTTCCGGACTAGGCGGAAATGGCAGTATCATTGATGGAAACAAATTCCAGAGCGCCGAATTGCGTGGCTTGCATGTCGTCCGTGCAAGTCTAAGAGATCAGGAAGGCAAGAAATACGTATTCGTCTTGGACGAAACTGAGGCGTGGAAAGTGGCCATCGGGCTGCAGAGGCTGAGGAAGGGCAGCCAGGTTCGTGCATTGGGTGTCTGTGGCATGCCTGCCAATGAAACTAGTGCTGTCCTTGAGAGCCTAGGATATACCTGAACCGGGACGGGCCTTGTGGGAAAGGGATGACTTCATAGTGAAGGAAAGGTACAACATGCTCCCCGAATAGCCATCCATCAAACCGTATAAAAAGTCACAAGCTAACCCTGCCAATCTGAAGGGTCAGTCTCCCCGCGCGTGGTTCATCACCCCGACCTCATGCCACTCCCATCTCACAACTTATTCTTCATATACATTGTTTTCAATTCTTGTTTTTATTTCCTCATATGTTTTTGATTATTTTTCTCAGCCCATGACACCCAAACATGCATCTCTCAGGTCATTTAGCGATGGAGTTTAGAGGCATAAACCATTCACTCAGTCATTCAACGTTGCTTTTATTTTCACCGGTTTTGTTTCAAAGGTTACCTAGTCATCCCCCTCCTTGATGTTTTTGCAATATCTAGAGCCCTATGGTCCATTCAAGTTTTGCCTGCGTTTTTCTACCTCCCCCATCTGTTTCCATGTCGAGCACATTTAAGTCTCTTGTATATTTTGGACAAGCATGCAACAGCAAAGACCTACCTACCCAAAACCTAGAGCCCTGCATACGTTGGAATGTTGGTCTGGGCATATCACCGTGGCGCTGTACATACATTTGGAATAATGCTTTGGAAATGGTTCATTTTTAGCCATTCTACATTCTGGATCTAATTATTCCCACGTTCGTCAAGTATGGCCCATACGGGCATTTATGCTTCACATCAATTCCACTATCGTCAGCAGGTAGGGAAACGAACGGAGCTTGTTTCCAAATGATACCAAAGGCCGCAACCAGCACCGTGCATAAATCCAGGTACTCCCATTCGGCAAAACGGGAGACCCAAAAATGCACGTCTAGCCTCGAATCCCCTGGTCTGGTCCACTATTTCAGTCCATCCATCACACATAAAACTTAAACAACTCAAAAATGAACACAGAGATACTTAGGACACCCGCATTCGAGAAAAAGACCCGAAAGGAATTAAAACAAGATGATGGGAAACGATTGGCAGATCGCGCGCTTTTTGCCAACCAATTTTTCCCAAATGCCACATGGACGATTACACATAATGACAGGGTGTAACCACCATCATCGCCATCATCATCACTGCTGCTGCTGCTGTTGTTGTTCATCCTTGATATGATGGTTACGCGGCAGCCAGCTAGCTCCAACTTCAGAGATTCAAAGGCGGGCTTAGTATCATGATGGGGCAGTTCCTAGGAATTACTGACAAGGACCTATTGCGCAAGCACATCCTCATTGTCTCGAGCATTGATTGTTCCGGATCGAAATGGCAAGGAAAGAATGTGGCTGCCTGGTGTGATTTGGCCGATGGTGCATTATCTTACTTGAAATCAGCCTCTGAGCTACATACCCTCCACGACGTTTGCCATTTATTAGTCTTCGGTCGACGGGAGCTCCTCTCATATGATTTTTGACTTTGACAGTGAGGTGAAGAATTGTGGTGGCGGGCTGGCGGGGTGATGAAATAATTTCGATCCGGCCTGCGGGACGGGGGGAGAAACAAGGCTGAATTTTGAGAACTCCAGAGGGAGTTCCTTGTAATCCCCGCGCTTCTTCCTCATTTGCACACGCATGTATGACATGATTTGCGGAACTGAAGTTTGAGACTTTTTCTTCAGCTATTTTACTTTTTGCCCTTTTACGATGCGAGGTTTTCCGCACTGGCAATTGGCTAACAGGTTGCAAGTGATAGAAATAGGGTGTTGCACAGGGATGATGATGATGCACGCTGTGCGAATCGGTGGCATGCTACGGAGAGGAGCTATTTACCAGCCCTCTCGAGTCTCAGCATTTCCTGTTTCTTTTCTTTTTCTTCTTTGGATCTGCCTTTGGATGCGGCCTAGAGCTTTCCCTTGCCCTTGATCAATTGTGATCTTGTCTGACGGGTGCAGACTTGGCTCGGTTAATTGTGCTGTTTTCCCATATATTCAGGTCCACGTCCTCCTCGCTCTTGGTCTTATATTAGGCTTGTCCCCCCTCTTCCCCTCCCCTTTTTTCTATTCTTGTTCCCTTTCCGTCAGTTAGGGACTGAAGCACTTTCTACCTGCCCCGTTGATCTTTTGTCCTACCTCACCCTCACTTATAATCCTATCTACACAGGTAGGGACGGAGGCGACGATGCAGCCTCCAGTATACACAGACGCCCCGATGTATAGGGATGACCCTTCAAAGCAAGGGGGGGTGGATATCAAAGAGAAGGGGGACCCGATCATTGTGTGGAACTCCGTCGAGGATGTAGAAGATAGGAGCAACAGCAGGCGCTGCGGCGTATTCAGGCGGGCCAGACGGGCTTACTTTGGCGAGCCGCAGTCTATCTGGAAACGGGTGGCCTTTGTGATGCTAAAAATTGTCTTGCTCGTTGGGCTGGTGGGATTCTTTTTTAAGGGGAAACTTCATGGGGCGAAGAAGGTGGGTTTGGGCCTCCCGTCCGATCTATCTATCTATCAGATATATCTGCCCCCTTTATATCCCCTATCCAGCCAAACACAACCCCAACTACATTACACCGTCACTAACAAGAAAATCTCAGACCTGCACCCACTCCAAGCCACACGTTCTCTCCACACAGGGCTGGCCCGAGCACCCCGGCCGTCCCCACCCCTCCCCCCCGCGCGACATCAAAGTGAACAAAACCACCAGTTCCATACTCGGCAAATACCCGCTCTACGACAGCCTCAACCTAACCACAACCACCGGCAGCATCGCCGTCATCATCGAACCCCAACCAGGCCAGCCAGATGAGCCCGATAAGCCCGCCCGCGTCCTCCTAAGGACAGACTCAGGCAGCATCTCCGTCGCATTCAGATTACCCGGACTTGCTGCGTCTTCCGGCTCCGCAGCCGATATCCACTCCCTCTATCACGACCAGGAGGTCGATGGCAAAGAAGATAGCACGAGCACGGACTACCGCACCGCGCTCGCCCCGCGGCCCTACGAGATTGAAATCCACACGTCCTCCGGCAGCATCTCCGGCCAACTCGCCTTCTCCAACCGCGTGCACATCTCCACCATCTCCGGCTCCATCAGCGCAAACCTCGTCCCGCTCATCTTCACATATCCCGGCGATGACGACGACGATCATGATGACGACGGGGACTACAACGACCTCCCCCTCTCAAACATCTCCATAATCACCAGCACAAAGACAGGCAGTACGCAGGTCTCCCTGGCCGAACCCTACTTCCCACCTCCACTCCCACCACCCGGCGGGCCGCGGCGCGCACTCAACGGCGACGACAAGGACGGCCGCGGCCGCAAGCCCAGCTACCCCACCCGCCCCTCCATCACCGCCAAGCACATCGCGGCCGGCACGGGCTCGCTGCACGTCACCTACCCGCCGTCCTGGGCCGGGCGGATCCAGGCAGCCAGCACGGGCACGGGCAAGGGGCATGTGCTTGTTGGTGGGGAGGGGGTGCTTGTGAGGAGCACGGCGAATGAGACGGCGGTGGAGGGGAGGAGGTATCCGGATGAGGAGGAGCGGGCGGAGTGGTGGGGGGCGACGGGGGAGATGAATGTTACTGTTGCTAGTGAGGGGGGGCAGGTGAATTTTTGGGCTAGAGGGTAGGGGGTAGGGGGTGAAGGGGGGTATGGGATGGGATGGGATGATCGTATGAGGAGGTCTGGAATCAGATTTGAGATATTTTTTTGGCTTGTGTATCTTGAACTTGCTACCTTTTACGATCCTTTCGATATCTTCTTTTCTTTGGATCTTAGTCAACAATCCTTTGACATTGGATTATATTTCTTTGGCCTTCGCTCCCTCCCCTATTTTTCTTTCCTCCATATCATGATTTCTAAAGGCGAAAAAAAAAAGTAACAAAAACCACCAACGACACATCCTTAATCAGTTAGTTATATTGCAAAATATCCCTCTACTAATACCAAATAATTGATAACTTAGTCTTAGTTATGAAACTTGTAACCAGTCATTCCCGATTTAGAAACCCAAAAAGTAAAAAAAAAATCAAAAAAAAATCTCCTCGACAGGGAGTCGAACCCTGGTCTCCCGCGCTTCTCAGATTGCAATCATGCAGTGACAAGCGGAAATCATAACCGTTAGACCATCGGGGAGGTGGTAGGTGGTGGCTTTTCAGCCAGTATGGTTGTTATTGCTGTTGTTACTTGGCTGGTCCTCGCAGCGTGGGGGGTGATTCTCTCCAGTCTCTGTCTACGGGTAGGGGGGGGTTGAAGGACGAATGGAATATGATAAGACTAAAGCCAATCAATTGGTGAGTAACTAATATTTTCATCTATTTGTTTCATTTTTCTCTTCTTGCTGTTTTTTTTTTTTTTGGCCCTGGTGTCTGTCTCCCTTTCTCAGTTTTGGAAATATATAAATAAAAAAAAGCTAAACCCTCCCATTCATTGGATTCTTAAACGGTAGATAACAACAAGACATGCCATTTATTCTATATCCACTCCCACTTCGCTCTGAATGAATATACATCTACCCCTCCACCCTCCCAATTATTCAAATTCCAATAATGATCGTCCCCAAATAATCGAGCCTCGAATCCACCCTCAACCAGCCGGCCATACCCACCTCGCCCACCCCCCCTTTTCGTATCCCCCCTCGAGAAGAAAAACTACCGCTCCATCTTCTCAACATCGCCCCCCTGAGAACTATCCACCTTCTTCGGCGCACCAAACAACTCATCCCTCTTCGCAATCTCCTCATCCATAAGCACGTACTCTTCAGGTCTATGCAGTTGCGTCGCGGCTGTTTTCGAATATTGTTAGCATATCCGTTATAGATACAAAAGATACGAAAAAAACAACGTGAAAAGAACATACTCTTATTAAACGCAACAATAATCCCCGGCTTCTGCGCGAAGAAGCGGTCGATATCCTCGAGCGTCCGATTAGCTGTTTCCGGATAGAAAAAGTACGTGATGGGGATGAACGCGAAGCAGATGATTGCCCAGATGATCCAGAACTTCCAGCCCAGGTTGTCGATTCCGGGCGGGGTGACTTGGACGACCATGTAGTTCTACGCGACGGAAGGAGGATATGGGTTAGCAGAAATATATAAAGGGGGGATAGTAAAAGCCCAGTTATTAGGAACGGGGGAGAGAAGGGTTATAGCCCATGCATACCATGATCCAATTCGTCGCCATAGCCAACGACGCGCCCTTCGTCCTCATCTCCAGCGCGTTAATCTCCGTCGGATACAGCCACGGCACGCCCAACACGCCCATGCCGAAACTCGCGAAAAACACGAAGAAAAACGACACCGCCACAATACCTAGCTTATACTCGTCACCTCTGCCCGTGTCGGAAATCGAGAGAGCAATGGTGATCACGATCCAGCAGATGGAGCAGGCGAGGGAGGAGGCCATCATTACTTTTCGTCGTCCGTAGCGCTCGATTACGAAGTAGGCTAGGCAGGAGAAGAAGAGGTAGTCGACGCTGCCGGCTGCGGCGAGGATGCGGGAGAGTAGCTCGCTGATGTTCAGGGCGTTGATGAAGACGTAGGACATGTAGTAGCTGGGTGGGGTGTGTGAGTTTGGTGTGGATAGGTCTGTGGGGATTGGAAATTCTTACGATGTAATGTTTATTCCGGAGATTTGGTTCATGGCTTGCATCCAGGCACCGAGGATCATGCGACGGAGGACACCGGAAGGTCCTGACGGCTAAGTTAGTATAAATGCGCCTTACTATGTTGATGCGAAAATGCGGAATATGGGGAACAAAAACTCACCTTTGCCAGATAAAAGCTGAAACCAAGTATACGAGTTCATATTCTCCCGCTCCAAAATATCCTTAATAACGTTAAACTGAGTGCGGACAGCTGGGGATTCAGGCGTTGCGCCATTCCCCTCCAGCGCGGCGAGGACCTCGAGCGCCTCCTGGTCTTTCCCCTTTCGAATGAGCAGCCGGGGCGAGTCTGGGAGGAACGGACATAGGGCGTAGATGCAGAGCGTGAAGAACACTTGGAATGCAAGCGGGAACCGCCAGGCTACGCTGCCGGGGGCAAATGAGAAACCAAGCGTTAGCCAGTTGGAGATGGAGAAGCCGGTAATGCAGTTGGCCTGGTAGATGTTTCGTAAGCTTATTGAGTTTTATATCTGCGCGGGAATGTAATGCAATTTTTCACAAGGAAAGGGGGGGGGGTTATATATGCGCATACCATCTGAATAATAACCAACTTCCCGCGACTGCTCATCTTACTCGTCTCCGCCTGCCAAATGCCCGCAGTAGACGTATTCATGCCCGTGCCAAGGCCAGCAACAACTCGACCAACCATCATCTGCGGAACGCCATACGAAGCGGCCTGAATTATGCCGCCCACGGCAATAATCGTACTGCCAAAGAGAATCTGCCTGGGGCGGCCGAAGATATCTCCGGTCCAGACGGTGGACATGGCGCCGACGAAGCAGCCAATGTTATAGACGGACGTCATGGTTCCTTGCATATTTGTCGATGGATTGCCCATTGTGTCGAGGAAATCTTTGCCGATGAGGACGTTGCCGAAGACGCCCTGTATTTATTTTGGCGCAATTGTTAGTTAGGGAATTTTGCTTGATTAGGCCGGATGGCGAGAAGGGATGAATGCGCACCTGGTCATAGCCGTAGAAGACGAGGACGGTAGAGGCGGCGATTGAGATCCATACTGTGAGGCGGTCGCCTGAGCCGCCTAGGTATTTCCTGGCCATGGCGATTTTGCTATTATCTATAACCGCAAAATGCAAATCCAACAGCCAGTTTTTATGTAGATGGGACAACCTCCGAAAGAAAGAACCCGACAGTAGTTAAAAAAAGGTAGGAATTGACCACCTCCAGCAAAGCCGAGCTTTACTACTGATCAACGCACGCTTAATCAGTCCAGCGCGAAAAGCGAGAGAAGGAGAGAGAGGAGAGAGAGAGCAACAAAAGAGAGGGAGAAACCGCTGGATATATAGCCGAAGAAATATACCGGCTAGCTGCTAGCAATAATAATTCGAATGTATTCTGGGAGCAGATCTTGCACTGGAGTCTGGCAGGCGGCATATCTGGAGCTCCTTTCCCCCCACATTTCACATTTGGTGCCACCAAGCCTCCCTCCACCGGGTCCACCCCCACCCAGGGAAAGTCAAGCAGAGGCCGGGGAGTCTCCAACATCCCGCATTTTGACAAGTTCGGGGTAAATCTCCAGTCCTGGCGGCTCGTCGTCGGACGAGCCAGCGCGCGCATGGCACGAAAAAGTAGGTAGGGTGGAGCAGGAGGTTAGTCAGAATCCTTGCAGCTGGAGCGGAGCTTGCAGCTTGTGTGAAGCTAATGCGTCGACTAGCCAGGTAGAGCCTGTGCGATTGGGATTCCTGGGGGCCAAGTTTTGGCGGCTAAAATAAACCAATTATTGTCTCTCTCTCTCTCTGCTTCCAGGGACGCGGGTGGTGGCATGGGATAGCCATAGCTGCGTAACTGCGATAGTCAGCTGCAATCCCGTTTCAGTGTTGGAGACGAGGACTCTGACCTGTGAAGCCCAGCTCTGTTGTTGTCTGCTCTGCTCCCACCGAGCCCAGTTGAATCCAATCCAAGGATAGGAATGCGATGGTTGAACTCTGTCGTCGGCTAACTCGCCAACGTGGGGGCTGATTCGCCCGGCACACCTGCCTAATGCGGACACCGGCTCGGCTAAACAGAGTTCGGCTGCGGGTTGCTGCTGCTCGGCTTTGGATTTCGAGGGACGATTCCTTTGGACGGAGGAGGAGGAGTGGAATGGATGGAGAATGAACGGAGAGCAGATGAGTCACGGGAGCCGCTGGGAGGATTGGCTCTGGGGTTGGGGCCTTGGGAGTGGCGATGGGAGGAATAATGCTGCTGCTGTTGAGAATGAGGTCGTTGAAGTTGCTGGTGAACTATGAAACCCCTCGAGATAGCTTGGATGTTTCACTGTGGAAAATGTGGATAGTTGGCCGTATATCACTTCTATCCCTCTCCTCCTCTTGTAGGTACAGGATAGAATAAAAAGTACTCCATATATAGTCCCAGATTAACCCACAAATCACAAAAAGGAGGACTATAAGAATGCAGATAAAATAAAATCAGATTGTAAAAAAAATCAAATGTCTATATACAACCAGCACTAAACACAAAACATCCTCTCTCCCACACATGTTTCATACACAAAACAAACAAACAAACCACTCAAGCAAAATAACATGAACAGAAGAAAAATGGGGCTGCCAAACCACCCTCAAAATAAAGAAAAAAGCATAATTGAAGGAATATCCCCACCCACCACCCACCAACAGTAAGGCCTGCTTGCTCACTCGCATCCATTCTTCCCTCCCCTCCCCTTCCCCCCGCCCACAAAACAACACAACACAAGAGAAGAACCTCTATCCAATCCATACATTAACTTACGGGCGAGGTAAATACCGATTCGACCCATGCTCCTTGCTGTGAGAAAGAGGAACCAAACCCACACACATAAAAAGCAAAAAAACAAAAAAACACAACTTCAGAAAACACAAACAACGCAAGAAATCTATTTCAGCTCCATATGGGGAGCTTTTTTCCCCACCCTTTTGAATAACTTTCCGTCCGAGGAAAACCGATCTGATCCAAATAGACGGGGGGGCGTTTAATTAGTTAGCTAGATATGTTCGCGGGTCGAACCAGGATCGATGATGGCGATGGCGATGGCGATGGCGATGGCGATGGCGACGACGGCAACGAGTTGGGGCGTGGAATGGATGGGGATAGGCTGGGCTGGGTCTGGGGAAGAAAAAAAGGGGAAAAAGAAAAAGAAATCGGAGAGAAATGATATAATGAAACTGGCCTCCCTCCCCTGCTTTGTTTTGCTTGGGCGAGGGGGACTAGAGATGAAATGAAATAAGGAAAAAAGAAGAGGATAAGTTAAAAAAAAAAAGGCAAACAATGAGATCTGGGAAGGATATGGAGGAAGTAAGCGCAAAGAAGCTCGCACTGCACGACTATTCCAAACACCGACGGGCCGGGTTGCATGTTCCAAAAGAATCAATCAATGCATGCATGCATGGACAGCCAAGCAGCCATCAACAAACAGGTCAAGACAGGCGCGGGGGAAAATAAACCCCAGCAAAAAACACCATGAACATAACATGTTTTTTCCAACCCCTTTTCCCTTACTCGTTTTTTTTCTCTTGCCCACATACATTGCTGCCCCCTTGATCTATCCCCAATGCTGATGTCCGCCAAAGGGATTCCCTCCTTGCCCGCCGCTGGCAAACCCGCCTCCACCGTTCATCATATTGAACAAGACGCTTGGATCGATATGGATGTTTTGAGCGCCTCCCATGCCGCCCATTCCTCCCATTCCTCCCATACCGCCCATACCGCCCATACCACCCATGCCACCCATACCACCGAATGGCGAGCCACCAGCGCGGGCGAACATGTCAGCGGGATCGAGAAGGTCGTCGCCGTTATCGTAGCTGGCCCGTTTTCTGCAATTAAAAAAAGAGGGGTTAGTCAAGGTAAATACGGAGGGTGACAAGGGGGGTTAAATAATGGGAAAAGGAAAACATACTGAGGATCACTCAAGACCTCATAAGCCTCCCCAATCTCCTTAAACAACGCATCACCCTTCTCCCCATCCAGATTCTTATCCGGATGATGCTGAATGGCCATCTTCCGATAGGCCTTCTTAATCTCCTGCTCCGTCGCATCCTTCCCCACGCCCAGAATCTTATAATAATCCTTCCTCTGGCTCTTCTTCAGCTCAAACTCCGCATTCCGAATCTCCTCCTGGATTCCCTTCTCGTTAGGGTTGCCTTCGGCAACCTTCTTGAGCTCCCGCACGGCCTCTTCCCAGTTACCCGCGCCACCGTAGGCCTTTGCGCGCACGCGCTGCGCCTTGGTGTACGAGGGGTCGAGTTCGAGCGCCTTGGTACAGTCTGCGATGGCCTTGTCGTGGTTGGAGAGGTTGAGGTGTGCCTGTGCGCGATTCTGGAGGAGTTTGGAGTTGATATCTTTATTCTTGGGGTCGATTTCGAGAGCCTTGCTGTAGAGGTCAATAGCTTCACGATACTTTCTAGACTTGAAGGCGGTATTTCCTTCATCCTTCATCCTAAGGAGTTTCTGCACCATGCGGAGGTAGCGGACGGCCTCCGACGAGTCCGGATCTAAGCTTAGCGCGAGCTTGAAGTGCTTGATGGCCTGTTCGTTTTCGCCCTGGGCGTAGAATATCCGGCCGCGGAGGAACAGAGCGTCGGGATCCTGGTTGTTTTCACGCAACATGGACATGGTGATATTTTGTCCATCGCCCAGCGCATTTACGTTGCCCATTTTAAGGCAGGCCTCCACTCGCATCAGCCGCCATTTACGGGGCTGGACCATGCCCGCACCCAGCCCTCGCATAGCCTGGTCCAGACAGTACAGGGTCATCGATCCCCCCTTATCCTGCCGCAGACAGTCCTCCGCCTGTTTGAGGTGATGGAGCATAGCCTCTGCAGGGGCCTTGTCCTTTGCGGTCGCGGGCGGTTGGATCTTCGAGTAGATCTCTAATGCTTCAGCGGGCCGGCCAAGACTAGTGTATACTCTGGCTAGTCTATGCATGATCTTTTGGTTGCCGGGCTCGAGCTCGTCGGCAAGTTTGGCATCTTCGAGGGCTTCGAGATAACGGTGGGCGGATATGTAGGCAGCGGCTCTGTTTGATAGATAGGTGGATGATGACGGTTGTGCTTCGACGGCTATATTTTTTTCAAGAGCAATAATCAACACATGACTTCTGTACTCCATCCCAGAAAAAAAAAAGATAATGATTCACCCTCCCATCACCTTACCCATGACCCCCAAAAAGATTTTTCACAGGGGGAAAACACGTAAAAAAGAAGATAAAAAAAAACTCACCCTTTGTATACTCCGCAATAGCCTTCTGATAATCCCCCGCCTTGAAAAACTTATTCCCAGCCAACTTGCACGCCTCCGCATCGACGACGGGGGCTACAGGCTGCGGCGAATTCGAGTGCGGCGGCGGGGTCGGGCTCCTCTCCGCAGTATCGGAATGCACGCCATTCGTCTGCGGGGTGGACGCGGCGGGGGAGTTTTGCGAGGTCGAGGCTGGCGAGGGCGAGGAGACGGGCACGTCGGGCTCGATGTCCATGGAGCTGCGAGCGTCGTCTCTGGCGGCGGCCATGGCGGATAGACGGCGGCGCTCGTTCTCGGGCAGGTTCAGCGGGTGCGAGTCCCAGTCGAAGGGGGAGCGGGCGGTGGCCGAGGCGGAACTGCGAGACGGCCGGTGCTTGGTGGGACTGCCCGAGGGGGTGGTGGAGGCGGAGGTGGTGGACGGCCGCCGGCTGGGATGGTGGTCGGGGTCCCGCGGGGGTTTGGAGGAGCGCTTGGACGGGGATTTGCGCGACGAGGTGCGTGGAGAGGAGGACTTGGCTGGCGGCGGCGGGCGGTGGTACGGCTGGGGCAGCTGGTCTGGGTGCGGGTGAGGGTGAGGATGGGGATGGGGATGGGGACTCTGAGGATGCGGCAGCTGGCGGTCGCTCGACGGCGCAGGGACCGGGGTGGGATGCGGGACGGGATCGGGGTCGTGTCGAGCGGGCGGCGAGGCGGTGGTGTCGGCGGTGGACGCGGAGGGCGAGGGCTTGTGTTTTTTTCTCTTGTCGGGCGAGGAAAAAATGGAGAGTTTGGATAGAACCATGGGGAGGGAAGAAGCCGGTGGAACTGCTGAGAAGAAACAATTAAACAGCACCCACAACCCAGCGAGAGAGAGACGGAGAGCAGTCGATGCAGAGGAGAACAATTGCAGGCCCGCGGTCAGGCTGGTGTCCGGCAGTGGGAGCAGTCAATAATAATAAATAATTATAATAGCGAGATAGAAGCCGATCGAAGCTGGTCGGTGTGCGGACAGCCACAGCCAGGAGAGAAACCAACAATTCAATATCAATATCAATATCAATATCAATATCCAGAGAACACAGACCACAGCACAGGAACAAAGAAGCCAACTCGAGCACACTCTAATAAATCATGTGTAAATAAATATCAAGTCACTGAGCACAGGTTGGTGAGGCCGGACAAAGGCTGAGGTGCACCCTGGGCCAAATCACCTCCAGGACGCTGCTGATCTCGCCGCGGACTGAGGCTGGTTGTATTTATTTGTCTTCGTTGCGCTGTCTGCCGGTGAATTCAACCTGGTAAACAAATGAATATTCAATGATCTATGTATCTGTTCGTGCCTGATGTCGCCATCTCCGCCGGGGTTGGGCTGCTACTTAGCGCTGTGTGATGGGATGCTTTGATATTCTACAACTACACCCTGCTTCTGGTTTATTTCTCTGCCTCTATTACAGACTAAGCAAGGGAACCTCCTCGCTGCCAGGCCATGTATGTTCTCTGTCCTGGAGGGGCTGTCCACTCTCAGCCATCCCCAGCCTCCCTTTTCTCAACGATCGGCAGGATAGACAGACACATCCCACCTCTTATATCCAGCGAAACAAATACACCCAACAGCCTGGAATTGATGCCATCTATCTAACTGAAGAAAAAGAAAAGAAAAAAGCCCGCCCCGCCATCCACAGACAACAGAGATTCCTGTTTCCGCGGGCCTTCAACAACTCCATGCACGTCCCTGTGCTGGATCAAAACCAATACCCTGCCCTTGCATAGTTCTATCTCACATATCCATCCTCCTTTTGATGAGTCGTCATGCGGTGAATTATTACCAAAAACATGTGATGTGCCAAAGATATCAAACAAGAAGTGAAGAGTGGATGTAGCCTCGTCGACGGGCACTCGGGAAAAGGGGGAGAGAAATGTGTGGGACAGGGCAAGGGGTAAGTAATGTGATCCGACTTCCTCCCATCCGTCGTGACCTCAACCGTAGCTTGCAAAATCCTCCTCCCTAACGTTTTTTTAAAAAGAGAAAACAAAGTCGAAAAGAAAAAAAGAGGGGTATGATGAGCTGAGCGGGGGAACAACCGAAGGAAACTGTGTTGAGATTCGAGATAGGAAATAGATAAATCAGGAACGGTATAAAACACATAATTCGTCAAATCATAGTTGCGATGGTATGTAGCGGCGATACTGTCTGCGCCCCTTGTAAAACGCCCTCCTTCCCCAAGTCACCTCCAGGGGCTGGAGGCCCCATTGGAGTCATTGCTTCGACTTTTGACTGGGCGCCAGCTGGAGACGATTTAGGATGCGACTCCGCTATCAGCGGACGACCGTTGTTGGGCGTGCTCTCTCGTCGTCGTTTTAGAGTTTCATTCTTTTGATTGTTATGGCACTAATCATTACCAAAGTTAGTGTTGCTCGTGGGCTGGGGCCACATTCCCTTCAGATCTGGGAACAAGGACGTACCTTGTATGCATGCCTGAACCATGTAGTGCCTTTCTTCTTACTGCTGACGAGGGCTACCCATTCACCGCAGTTCCCACACAGTCCCTCCCAAACATTAGTATTTCCTTCCGTGCGCCTTGTTTCCTTCGGGGGCGTGAATGCCTGTCCTGTGGCTGCACTTATGCCGTGAGTGAAGCTTTTGTCATACCAGAAAGCAGAGTTCTTCAGGACCAGCCACCGGCCAGGCTTACAAATCCCACACCAACCCTCACGTTTATTTCCGTGGCCTCGAACCCATCTAGGGGTATATAGATCATTCTCGAAGCGTAGGTCCTGTTCATGGGGCACCAGGCTGGGATCATGTGGCATCATATCCTCGGGAGGTGGGGGTATCGGATCTTCCTTTAGCGGCCCTAAAAGATCTGGTGGGCTAGGAAATTCGGAGTAGTGGTCGAAATAGTGATGGTGAGGGTCGATATCGCTTTGGAGGGTTCGAAACAAGCCTTGCGATGCTAAGGGGGCAGGGTTTCTGAAACGGGCGTTGGCGTCAAAATTCGACGGCAGCAAAATGTTGGCCTGTTGGAAATGTACCGAATTTCTATTTCCCGTCTGCTGTCGGGCTGAGCTGGTCGACGGAAGTAGGCGGTTCTGCCTCATTGAAGGGGATGGGAGACGTGACAGGCTGACATGGCTTTGAGAGAGAAATGGAGAAGTGACTCGATTGGGTCGAGATCCATAAGAGCCAGTTGACCACCGTTTGCGGACACCATCAAAAGTATATGGAGGGGCTCGAATGCTTGAACGAGGAGATGGTGACGCTCTAGGCCGATTTGTTCCCCGGAGTAGCTCGGACTGTGTATGTCTTGGAGACGGTACAGGGGAAAGAGGAGTGGAGGACAGATTTAGCGAGCTCCTTGGTGTATAATCAGGGGTGAAAGCTGGGACTTCTGAGAAGGCAGAGAGATCGGTGAAATCGAGAGATGCAGTGTTGCTTGACAAGGAGAAATACGAGTCAGATAAAGGTCGGGTAACATTTGTGTCAAGGGTAAGAGGTTGGTGGTCTGGTGGGTGGTGGTGCTTTCGCTCATTTCCTATAGAAGGATTATCCGCAGGTGGAATTTCGGTTGGAAATATAGGCAAGTCCGAATCAATACCAGTAAATGTCGACAACCCTTCTACCAAGTTTTGTTCGTCGAAGCCTATTAAATAGTTAACACAAAATGAAGGATAAGTGTGGATGGAAAAAGGCGCGTACCGTCATCTATGGAATTGGTTCCCAACAGACCATGTGTCGTTCCAAAATCGGGCGGCATAAAATACTGCGACGGCATTCGGATTCCATACGTGTTCCATGTCGACAGCTTTGGCGAATTAGGAGTATAAGGTAGAGAATAGACATTTTCCTGTATCGGTCGGGGCCGGATGCTGTTGGTGCGATCCGACCGAGTCTCTGGAGACCAAACTTTCAGGGCCATGGAATCCATTGTGCCTATCCCATTCCCTGCGGTGACATTTCCTTCATCTGCTCCCTTCTCGGAACCAAAATGATTGGTCTGGATATTGCCTCCCGTAGTTGCGGGTGGGAATTCCAGAGGTGAAATCACAGTCGATGGCCATTGGTTTCTGGGAAAAGAAAGTATCAGCATGATGATTCCATTTGCGTTATTTTTGGGTCAACTGAACATACTGGCGTAGAAGGTGGCTGTAGTCAATTTCGTTTGATGACATATTTATATTTGACAGAGCTGTGCACCACGCGGGTCTCGAAGTATGGAAAAGTCGACGATATAATCACGAACTCAAAGCTATGAAGCGGGCAAGTTCGTTTCGATTCTTGTCAAAGAGTGTGTAGTCCTTCCGTCAATTCAAAGAATGAAAGTGAGCTCATAGGCGGTGTTGGAAGTTATCATAAGCCGGTCGATCCAAAAACGGGACCTTAATGATCGAGCTTGTTAAGAAGAATTCTTCTTAGTCGATGGGAGCAATTTGGAGACCAGGAGCCAGCTCCAACACAAGCCAAGAGTCGGAAAAGAAATATTTTCAAGGAGTGAGAATAATAATACAATAATAATATACCGAAAACACAAATCCAAAAAGAGTGACTATAGCACATAAATTGCAGGAAACCAAAGGAAGGGATGGACAGGAAAACGAAGCAGAAATGAAAAGAAAGAAGGGGAAAAGCAGCGGCCCTAACGGGGTATATTGATCTCCAGATGGACTGGTTCTCAGACCACATTACTGCCCCAGGAGGTAAGGCCCCAAGGCGAGGTCAAGGAAGAGCTAGCCTGCATTACTCAAACCGTCCTTCGTTCCCCATTTTGTCCCAAGCGCGGGCAGAAGGGTCTCCTGAAGCAGTTAGCATCAAGCTCGACAGCCTATTTGCCGGCCATTACAGGTTAGCATCTGCACACCGCACAGGCAGTAGGGACAAGGGGTCGAGGCCGTAACCCTGTGCCTTAATGGTTTGACGCTGGGCTATCATGAAGGTAAATGTGTCTCATCGTCGGCCGGTGCCAAGCGCAGACGGGTCTGTCGAATGATAGTTGGCGAATGTAGACCGAGCATCACATTCCTCTGAGCGCCCCGAAGCCGCCGTGGTCCACGCCGTGTATCTTTGCTATGTTATTGAGGCTGCTGAGCCCGAGAATCCGAAGCCGCACGCCGGGATTGGTGCAAATCAGCCAGTGCGGTGCCTTGGATCGTGTAGGCGCCGGGCAAAGCAACCCCACGCTGTCAAACGTCAGGGGACGAGCAAACTGGTAGGGGAAGTGGACCCTGCCAATGCAGGCATGGCTTTCTGTTAGTTTCTGCCAGGGCCCAGCACTATCCGTGTGCAGACTGCTGGGAAAAGGACACTGTTTGACGGTGGTGGATGTTGGATGTTGTCGCGATGAGACCGGGGAGAGCGAGCAGAAGTCACAGCCTATGCCCAATGCGGCATGGTTGTTTCATGTGACACGGGGCTCAAACGGCTGTGGATATCAATCTGGGAACTCTTCAACCTCAACTCTCGTCAACGACGACGTCCTGAGCGGGGGTCACCTCCAGCAACAGATTCCCGGTCTTCCTCACGGCTCTGGGCGGACCCCTCCCAGGCCTTGTCGGATCTCCGTCCAGGTCTCCCCTGATTCTTCATGTTATTTTGGCTCCCACCGCATATCCCCCCTTCGGGCACGTCCGCTCTCGCCGATGATGATGGATGATGTTCGCGATAAATAAGTCGTTAATAAACCTGCCTCACTCTGTCAATAGTGCGGCGTCATATAACCACCTCACAATGCCGGAAACAACGGGGCGTGTGGTGTCGACTCTGATCCTTGGAAGAATGCCATGATTATGAATCTCCCCTAACATGTCTAAATCCTCTTCGTATTCCGTCTTCTTTACTTGCTCTCACATATTCCTCCCCGACCGGGGATATGTCTGTTCTCCTTCCTCCTTGCATTGGATCTGCCTCCTTGTTTGATCCGCCCAGGCCACATCAGCACATCCCGCCACCACACAAAACAAGTCTCGAGATAGGGTCTGACCAAAAGGGTCTCCAGCAGGAATGATGGAACCATTACGGAATATTCCGGCCCCACGTAAATATTTACATATGGAGGCCTCACTGAAACCAGATCAGTCAGAGGCATCCGGGTGACGTACCATCTCATCCGGCATTTCTATGTTTGTGGCTCGAAACTCGGATTGGCCCTCCTTTTATCTGGAGTTAAGAACAATCATGCTACAAAACCGTGTCTGGTTCCGTTTATTATGTTCTGTGTTCTGTTGCAAATTTGTTCTCGGCTTGTTCATAGTTTCTTGCACAGAAAACAGATTCCCACTGCAAGATACTACTACCTCTCTCCCATATGGATGCCGGAACTCCTTAATTCCCTGCAACCCGGGGTATATTTCGTGGATCCTAACAGACAGGATCAATAGCTCGCTGCACTGACCGCCTTTTACTTTGCTGATATCTAGGGATATAAAAATGAATAGGTACTTTCGAGAAATGGTTGAATAGCTCCGAGAATTAGTGCCAAGGGGTTGACAAATTGGCAAAAACAACTCGTCAAACAACGAATTCAAGCCATGCTCGCATGAATTAATTTTAACAGGCTTTGGAGTCTGATATTCTAAATGCTGACGCCTTATCGGTCTAACTGCTGGATATGCGCGCTGGCTAATTTTAACAACAGAACTAGGATGTCGAGTCATGGACCAGGTTGTTGACAAATTTCCGCCTTTGTCCGGAGAGGCTGGGGAATTGTTATCCCGCGGCTAATTTACACGCTCGCTAAGCTAGTAGGCGCGGCGCCCTCCTGCATACAAGCACGTCTTCATCTAGGACCTTGGCTTCGTTGAGCTTGCCAGATCACGAACTAATATATCCGGTTTACTTGTGGAGACGATGATGTATATTCACTTATCCCTAACGAGTACCCCCCAGGTCAAGTTTCATATATTCAACTGGTTGTATCCCTTATCTCCTTTGCCCAACGGCTTTTTGGTTTCGAAATAATTCAACCTATTCGAATTCGTTAAACCACCGATGCCCCCGCACATTTGATGCCCACTGAGATTCCTGGAGAATGGGCCAATCCGTTAACTTTGCTCATTAATGCGGCGGCAAAACACCTCGGTTACTACCTATTCAGATGTAGGGTAGAAGACCAATCGACCATTTTGTTGTTTGATAAACGTCTACTGAATCTATTTTTGTTGACACTGACGCTATTTAACTCAAGGAAGCGCTCCCGATTCGTATCCAATGAGATCCTTGCCCATGCAGGTGGTAAACAGATTGACATGATTCGAGAGAGGTCATCCCAGTCGAATAAGTGCGGAAAACAGGGTTTTCACAGAGGACATATTGAACAGCGCCTACAAATCTTTGAAGATAGGTTTATTTTGGCCTTAGGAGATTGCATGGCCAGGGTGGAAGACATCTCACTCGGAGTCATCTTGAAAGGGTAATTATCTCCGCACTGGTTTTTGTTTTCATTCCACCTCCCGCTTATATAGCTATTTACCCTCTGTTTTCCTGCATATTGTAGCCCAGTCTTAATATGATTATTGCTAATCCCCTTCTAGATTATCTCGGCTCATCGAAGGTGATGCAACTACAGAGTAGGACGACACCTTTCAAGACTGCTTTGACGGTCGCCGATTTTGAAGTCCAATCATCTCAACACTTAAACCCAAACGGTTTGACCCTCTTTCCGCCTCACTATTAGCTCAATATGCCTGGGGTTATTCTTTCCGGCATCAATTAAAACTCCGCCCCGAGTATGGCCGGGGTGGCAACGTTCGACTTCTAGCCTGATACGCCCCGCTATGAAAAAGAGGAACATGATTAAGCCATCAAGACTGCCACTACTTACCGCTTTTATTTCTGGTTGTTTCATGAAATGCAACTTTCCAAACTGTCCAAGCATTCTCTTTCGCCCAGCGCTAACCTCGCACTTGCGGAGATACATTAAAGACAGTGTCACGAAATTGCGGGTACCCAGAAGCTGCAAGATAGGCTTGTGATACCAATATCCTGGTCACTATCTAGGTACAATAAGGATATTGATACCACGGTGGAATTTCTACACTCTACAGCCATGTGGATACATATTCTACCCATTGTTATGGCTAGAGTCTTTATGGGGATAAATGGGATACATAATAGATCCTCTTCGGAAGCATGCACCCCGGCATACTTCGCAGAATGACCATGCTTGGAGAATCACATTTTATAGCCATGGAGATGATTGGATATTCCTCTAGTAGATATCATCATCAGCACCAGCGCCCTCATCTATTTATTCACCAGAAGCCGCTTCCTTCTAGACACCCTAGAAAGATCAAGGCTGTCGTCTGACAGCCAGTGTGACGGAACGGTTTTTTAGATGGCCCATTATGTTTCAACGCGTCAAGGGTCCAAGAGAAGCAGCGGCTAAGGAATAATGATCGAGGGGAAACAAACAGCACACGGGCTGGCGCGGACAAACCATGGTCAATGCCCTTGGCCCGCAAATTTTTGCCAATCCGGTCACGGTGCTGGATCCTGTCAGTTGTTTTTGAAATGCTTTTCTGGGTGCTGGGCTGGTATGCATGGGTTACTGAACCTCGAAGAATGCGATTGGTCTGTAGAATGACAATGGATATCGAGACCAATGAACGATTTACTGGGGAACTAACCGTAGCTACGTTCTAGACCTCTTGAGGATAATGCTCGTTGTGAGGTTGACCAGCGTAATTCCAACCATCGAAGCTTCAGCAAATTGCCGCTGATGCTTCGTAACTAGCTACAACCGAGAAAATAAAAAATAAATAACTTGAACCTGAAAGTCCACAGTACCATCCCCAACTTACTCTGTCAAGATGCCTATCTCCCGTATACCAACCTTGTGATATACAAACTCTAGCTACCATGCCCAAGCAACCTCTACCCCTGAACATAAACAAGCCCCCCCCCCCCCCCCCCCCGCCCCCCCCCCACCAACCCCCCCCCCCCCAAAAAAAAAACCCCCCCCCCCCCCCCCGGCCCCTTTCTAGCTAGCCACGCAGATGTCCCAGGAACTTGTTTCTGTTTAATAAATTATAGAAACAAAGGAGACAAGGAACAGGGCTGAAAGAAAAGAACTCTTCGCGCCAACCTCTTTCTTATGTATATGTGAAAGGAAAATTCCCAGCTTTCCCTCCATCCAATCATCCCTCACCAAACACAGCCAAAGAATTGCCGCCGGGCTTTCAGGGATGCCGCGAAAATAAACCAATAACTAATAACTAACCACCTCCTTCATCGTCCCACGCCATGGCTGGTCTAGCAGCACTAACAGAACTTCATGAATTGGATTATTTTTCGGTGTTCATGAATGGTGTTGATCAATAGGTTTCCTTCCCCTGTTCATGCCTGCCAGCCAAACCATCTCTGATATAGACCAGGAAGTCTCTCCAGACTAACAAACCAACGAACCAAAACCAAAAACCCCCCCAATTGGATAGATACCCTGCACATCACACACTTTTATTAACCACTGTTCATGTATTTACTAATTAGAGTCCAGCCGGAAACCACAACGCCCCGACGAAATAGCCGTTGGGCGTTGGTGGCAGAGGTTAGGATTAGAATTATCACAGAGTATTCTATAAATAGTTAACTTCTCCCTGAAGAATTTTTGGCGCCCGGGGTTGTTTGGTTCATATGCACGTCATCCCGGTTGGTTGCAGCTTGTTCGCTAGCTGCATGCCTGCATGAATGCAGCTGCATATGCGCCAACGGCCGAGTTACGGGATTGGTCCGGGGATGTGCGCGGGCAGGAGTTAAAGGGGGAGGGATGTGAGGGATGGTAGGTAGGGGTTTGGGGTTCTGCAGTCGGATTATTTGTACGTAGCTAGTCTTGGGGGGGGGGGGGGGGGGGGGGGGGGGGGGCGGGGGTGGGGGGGGGGGGGGGTCCAGTAATCGGCACTTTGCATTTCTACTCCCTCAGCCTGTCAGACATCAAGCCTTGGCTAACTTTCCGGATGATGCAGGTGTGCTTCGGGCATCTGTCTCCATGGATCATCTGGTCAAGTAGGGCTCTGGACCCAGCCGAACTTCTCTGTATGTCCTTCCCGGGCCTAACAACTACATGACGGAGCTTGTTTGCTGCTGCAATATTGCAGTTCCGGCATCTCGCGCAACAATGTCCACGAAGTCCGCTTTCCCCCCACTTAGTTAATCGGAGGAAGGCCTCCTCCAGTATAATCCCCATGACCATCATCATATCTTGTGCGGCGCATTCCCATCGCCTAGGTCAATAACTAGTATTTATACAATCTTTTTTACCATCTACCTCGTCCCGCCTCCTTTTTTGTTTAGGGTGCATCGTCCAGATTATATCTTGCAACTCAGAGCAACGTGATCCCACCATGGCTGTGATTCAGAAACCACTCAGTTAAAGCCCCTCTTGGGTAGTTATTTGGGTAAAGAACCTTCCGCCGGTTGAATAGTTAATGAACAACGACGACAACCACCACCACCACCCGAATCAATCACCAGAACCCAAACACAACACCGCGCTAGATACGATGGGGAGCCGATTCGGGTGTTAACTGAAAAGGCTTTGAAACCAGTTGGCCGCGTAGGGGTAGGATTTTGTTTCCATGGTTCGAAAAATCTCCATAGAGTTAGTTTTTTGGCGGTCCACATTCGCGGTCGATATATGTTGTTGGGTGGTGCGTATCTCAAGCAACATGGTCTTCGGGCGTACAAGTGGTGACAAAGTTATAGCTCGACGGGCGATTGTGATGGCGGTATCTGGCGGGTAACTAGTTACCTAGGTAGTTACGTTACATGGGCCACATGAATATTTTCCTGACACGGCTCCGCTGGCTAGTTACCCCTTTTACCCCCTTTTCAAGCCCAACCTTCGATCTTTAAGTTAGGGAATTACGCGACGGGTTTGGGGATGAATGCGACTAATTGTGCTTGATAAGTGCATTAGATCATGTGCCAGTTTATTCATCTGATGGCTTTTATATAATTCAACTGTCTCTGAACGCAAGATGGCAATTCCATTCCACTCAGGCTGTCTTTACTAGCACGAATAACGTTATATAGGCTAACAGTGTGCCCGCTGCTTTTTGATGTTTGGGGACATTGGATTCTCCATCGTGACCAAGAATCAATGGAATAAAAGAAAAAGGAAAGTACAAAAGTGAAATGAACGTTTGTGGTATCCGACAGCGGGGGATTGGGACTTACACAGCACGTCCCTATACATATATGTTCAATTTTCGTCCCGCACCCCGTCGCCCCCACTGAATCCCATAGCCTACCTAATTACTCAGCGGCGGGAGCACCAGACCCCCCCTCCGCCCCTTTCCCCCAATACCTCTCCAGATACTCCGCAATCCCCACAGGCCTAACCTGCGGACACATCATATTCAAATAGCCTTCCAACGCCGTCTCCCCATCCACATCATCACAATAGACCAAATTATACCCACACTCCATCCTCCGCACCCAATCTGCCGGCTGCAGCCCCTCAATCTCCCTCCTCAACTCCTCCCTCCTAGCCTCCTTAACCCTCATCGTCCTCCCCGTAACCTTCTCAATAACCCTCACCACCTCCCCAAACCCCACCACCTCCCCAACCATCGCCATCTCACCCCTCTCCCACCTCTCCAAATCAAGCGCAGCGGCAACGAACCGCCCCACGTCCCCGATCTCCGTCATCGTCGTCCGCGGATACCCGCCATCGTCCCGCAGCGGGGCCTCAACCCATCCGTCCCGGATATTGAACAGATACGGCCGCTCGCGGAAGCCTGCCAGCGCCTCTTGCTCGTCGCCCGGACAGCCGATACCGAGGTAGTTCATGAACCCGCCGCAGACGAAACGGGTGGTTTCGATGGGTGACCCGGTGTCCCTGATTGCCTGCTGGATAGCGTCCCACACGACGATCTTGGGGGCGTCCATGGGCGCCTTGTGGTGCATGGCAGTTCCAAGGGCGAATTCGGAGGGGGCGAAGCGTTTGACGCCGGCGGAGATGGAGGCGTGGAAGAGGTTTATTTGGCTGTTTGCCCAGTCTGTTGGGTTGGGGGAGAGGAGGACGCTGATGACGGTGTGGATGTCTGAGAGGGCGGTGGTGAGGGTGGGCTGGGAGTGGTAGTCTACGTGGCGGGTTTCGACTGGGTGGTTGGCGATGAGGGTTGTGCTGGGTGTGGGCTCGTTGGAGTCCGGCTTGAGTCGAGAGAGGATGATGGGGGTGTGGCGGCCGTTAGTTGCTAGGATGGCCTTTATGATTGAGTGGCCCAGGGTCGGCGAGGTGCCGCCTGCGATTGCTACCTTGACCATTTTTGTGGATGGCGTTTTAAGGGGTGGGTTGGGTTGGGTTGGGTGGATTGTTGGGAGGGGAAAGGGATCTCGGAGGCCTTGGACATCGCTGAGACGGACGGGGGAATTTATTCTTCATGTTGGCCCGCATTGCCTAACTCAAGTTAGCAACGGGCGCTGTGAAATGTCAGGGAATATTGCAGTCTGAGTCAACAATACGATGGATGGTGATGGATGACATCATGCTGCTGTAGTCGAAACGCGGGGTTGGGTAGCGCGAAAACGACACGAGGTCACATGATTCTCATCGTGGTGGCCTCTCTCGATGGTGGAAACGTTTTTCTGGTAGACGTTTGGTGCCTTTGAGCGTGCTGAGCAAATAACCTGTAACGTCGGGTGTGAAATGATAGAAGTTCATATTTTGTCTTGTTATGGTGTACCAGCTTCAAAAATCGACCCTGTAGCCCCTTAGCAACTTGAAGCTTTGTGGCTCAAAGAAGATGGTAGACCTCGACCCCTAGCGGCGAGACAGAAAGCAATGAGAATTCGCAAGGGCGGTTTGCGACCAGTCCGCAAGGCTGAACAATATTTGTTCTGGGAACGGCCGCTTGGGCGTCCTTTTAATCCTCGGTAACACCCACCTTTGACAGGTAACGGGCTGCTTTATTCGATGATGTTGTGCGAAGGAAAGACATATTGTCCTAGAAACGATGCAGAGGCGTTTCCCCGCGCGCCTCGAGTCGCAATTGAATGCACATGTAGCGGTGTCGGCGCGTCTGAATGGACATCGACTGCTTGTGTCACATCTCGCAGGGGTTCTTTATATGACTGTCCATATGAACGACCCGAGTTCCTTTTCGACTTGTTCTGCAGTGGCCTCTGGGCGACTTTGCAATCCTTGCCCTCGAACTATTGTTATGTCACTGGCCCGTCCTTTCTTCAAAGGATATTGGACCAATAGTGTTAGCGGCCTCAAGGTTTGGTGTTTCACTATGCTGGCCATGTTGTCTTCATTTTATTAGGCTCAAAGTTAAAGCCGCCCGGCGGTTCCCACACACTCAATCATCAGCCGGTGTTTAGTTTCCAAGGAAAGGTTCGAAACCTGAAAACGTCGCTCTTGCAGCGCAGCAAGGTAGGAATAGTATGTACGGCCCATACCGTGCACCACAAAACTCGCACGTGTGGTGTGTCCGTGCTAAGGTTCCTGTGCCCTGATGGTGCTGCTCGAAATCCAGACCGGCGCAGGGATGCCGGATGCAGGGTGCTATGGCCGGGGATTCTTGCAGTTCTCGGCAGTGACCAGTCACAATGTGACATCGATTCCTCTATCCAGACCTTCGCACGATTTGACCGGCCGGGATGTCGATCCCCGCATCAAAACTCAGAACTTGGAAGCGGGCGGCTCAAGCGAAATATCACCAAGCTTCCGGAAGATGGCGATCGGGTGATCCATTCAGCCAACCGCGATGGTTGGACATGACAAGATCATGGGAGAAGGTGATAAAACGGGGTGGTATCGACCCACGCTTCTCTTTTTCCTTCAAGGCGCGTGAGGACAATGCAGTCGCGGAGAAGCTATCCGATTTAAGCATGTCACCAGTTGCATCCATGCGTTTCTGCGGGCTGGGGGTGACCAGGTGCGGGGGTTTCTGGATGGATCAGGACAAAACTACCTGTAGCAAAGAGGCAAAGGAAGCATTCATATAGACCGCAGCAGCCTGAACGTTGCCAGAAAGCAGCACGATGGAGAAAAAGCAAAGCAGCCTGACGATCCTCGTCATTGCCAGCCCAGCCCAGCCCATCGCATCGATATAAAAGGGAACCGCCCGGTGCTTCATCACTTCACCTCGGCCAGTGCCCAATAAGTTACTCAACGGTCTGCTCGCTGAAACAAAACGGCTTCCCCAGGCGGTTTGAAACAGACCACCGACAGCTTGTTTCGACGTTTCGCCCACCGATCGCCTGAGCAGATCTGCCCCGTTGACTCTTGAGTGGCTGTCGGCGTCGAAGTCCGGCCACGCCAGGGGTAGAAGTGTTTGGGCCGATAATTAAGGGCCGCCGGCACGCAGGGGGCCTGTTTTGTCACGCCGTTACCAGCCCGCGCCCGGTGCAGTCCCGCCTGTTTTGGCGATACGGCAGCCGCCCAATACGCAGCCAATACGCGCTATCAATACACGCCGTCGACCCCGTCTTCAGCCTATTTGGGCTGTCCAACACCGCGGTGAGGTGAGTCTGCTCAGTTGTTGGTATTCTTCGTTTCTCTTCGCTTCTGCAGGGAACCTCCTCTCTTTGCATCCCATCTTTTCTTTGTGTGCTGTTTGCTGTGTCTTATACTTCCATTCACTCTCTTTGGACAAGAGCTGGCGCTGTTGTGGTCTGGGGTCTAGTTACTCTGGGAACCTTCACTTCTTCTCCCCCCCCCTCACCTCCTCCTCCTCCTCCTCCTCTTCTTCTTCTTCTCCATCTCTCTCTTTACCCCCTCCATCTTGTACATCATTTCTGACTGGTGCAGGCTTTTCTCTTCTTCTGTTGTAGTTACTATCTTCTGCCTCTGGGTGCTGAGCACTATTGAGACACCACACTCCTTTCACCACTCCCAGACTACCCGTCTTTCTCGGCATTGTGGCCTTGTTCTGGAATTCTGTATAGAACACTTCTACCAGCAGACTTACACGCCATTATAGCGTTCCTTGCCGCATCATGGCGCCATTCTCCGTTTTGGTGGCCATCGTTGCCAACATCTTCCTGTTGTTGGGCGGTCTGACTCTACGCGTCGATGCTGTCCCTATGCCACAGGAGGGCAGCCCAGCCCCCGCGTCCACCTACTGGCTCAGCGAGATTCAGCGTCAAGGTGCTCCCGCGTTTGGCTCTAAGGACTTCCAGATCTTCCGTAATGTGAAGGACTTTGGTGCAAAAGGTGTGTTCTACCCATCAACCCCCTATTGACGCGTCGACTGCTAATACGACACCCCAGGCGATGGCTCCACGGACGACACCGACGCTATCAACCAGGCTATCAGCAGTGGAGAGCGATGCGGGTTTGGATGCGACTCGTCCACCGTTACCCCTGGCCTGGTCTACTTCCCTCCTGGCACATATGTCGTGTCCAGCCCAATTGTCCAGTACTATTACACCCAGCTTGTGGGAAATCCACACGACCTTCCCGTCCTCAAAGCCGCGTCTTCCTTCAAGGGAATGGCCGTGATTGACGCCGATCCTTACGTCGAGGGCGGTGCCAACTGGTATACCAACCAAAACAACTTTTTCCGCCAGATTCGCAACTTTGTTATTGACATAACCGCAATTCCCCAGACCGAGGGAGCTGGTATTCATTGGCAGGTGGCACAGGCTACCAGTCTGCAGAATATTCGCTTCGAGATGGTCCAGGGTGGCGATGGGGCGAATAAACAACAGGGTATCTTCATGGATAACGGCTCTGGTGGTTTCATGACCGATCTTGTCTTCAATGGCGGTAATATTGGAGCGTTCTTGGGAAATCAGCAGTTCACCACTCGCAACTTGACTTTCAACAACTGTAACACTGCCATCTTTATGAACTGGAACTGGGCATGGACTTTCAAGTCTCTCAGTATCAACGACTGCGGTGTGGGCGTCAACATGTCTGCGGGAGGCTTCAACCAAACTGTTGGTTCGGTCCTGATCCTCGACAGCAAATTTACTGCTACCCCTAAAGGTGTCGTTACCTCCTATAACGCTAAGAGCATTCCCGAGACTGGCGGTTCCATCATTCTTGACAACGTCGACTTTACTGGCTCAGAGATTGCCGTCGCCCATCTGGATGGCTCAACTGTTCTTGCTGGAGGCTCAGTCGTTCCGTCATGGGTTCAGGGAAATGCCTATACTCCTAGCACACCCAAGAAAGCCAAGAGAGTTGCGCAGCCTTTTGGACTAGCACCCCCCATGAGAGTAGAACGCATCGCTGCGAGAGGTGTGTGCCCCGCACCGCAACCAAAACCAAGTCCGGTTTCTTCGCAGACCATGGTGCCCCAGCCCCAGCCTACCACGCCCCCCCCTCAGAATCCACCTGTTGCTACAGAGACCGTACCTACCACTCCCCCGCCTCAGAATCCACCTGCTACTACAGAGATCGTACCCACCACCGCCCCTCCTCAGAATCCACCTGTTACTACAGGGACCCAATCTCCCACTGCGACTCCGTCATCTGTTTCGGCATCTGAGCCAGCAATTCCCTCTCCCTCGCAAACTGGAGGTGGCCCTGGGCCATCCGTTTGTGCGTCGGTAGTTCCCGAAAAGACTCGCATGAACGCTCCCCTCACCGGTCCAACCAAGCCTGCTGTACTCCTCGACAAATCTGGAAAGTTGTTTGAGCGAGCAAAGCCACAGTACGAAAACGTTCCTACCTCATCGTTCAAGAGCGTTAAGGCTGCTGGTGCCAAGGGAGACGGTGTAACCGACGATACCGCCGCAATTCAAGCTGTCCTTGATGCCGCTTCTCCTGAAGATGTTGTATATTTCGATCATGGAGCCTACATCATTACCTCAACGATCAAGGTGCCCAAGGATATCAAGATCACTGGTGAGATTTGGCCATTGTTGATGGCTTCAGGTCCCGCTTTTGCGGACGAGTCCAAGCCAATCCCACTCCTCCAAGTTGGACAACCTGGTGACAAGGGTACTGTCGAAATCAGTGATTTGATGATCGAGACAAAGGGACCCGCTCCCGGAGCCATCCTTGTCGAGTGGAATGTTGCAGAAACCACGCAAGGATCTGTTGGAATGTGGGACACACATCTTCGTGTCGGAGGATCCGCAGGCACCGAATTGCAGAGTGACACCTGCTCCAAAACCCCCAACAGCACCACGACCCCCGACCCCAAATGCATTGGCGCCTTCATGTTAATGCACGTTACCAAATCCGCTTCTGGATACTTTGAGAACACCTGGTTCTGGGTATCTGACCACGAACTGGACCTGAAAGATCACAACCAGATCAACATCTACAACGGCCGTGGCGTCCTCATCGAGAGTACCGGCCCCGTCTGGCTCTATGGAACGGCCTCCGAACACAGCGTTCTCTATCAATACTCCATCGTAAACGCAGCCAACGTCTTCCTCGGCGCCATCCAAACCGAGACACCATACTATCAATCCAACCCCAATGCCCTCGTCCCCTTCACGCCTAACCCAGCATTCCATGACCCAGACTTTGCCGCCTGCACTACAGACTCGTGCAAGAAAGCATGGGGTCTCCGCGTCATCGATTCCTCCGATATCTACCTGTACGGCGGTGGGCTTTATAGCTTCTTTGAGAACTACAACCAGGAATGCCTCAAGGACGAATCGTGCCAGGAGAATATGATCCAGATTAGCTGCTCGGACGTGCATTTGTATGGCGTTAGCACGAAGGCTAGCGTGAATATGATTACAGGTGGCGATGGCAAGGGGCTTGTGCCGCAGATTGAGAACCGGAATAATTTCTGCTCGACTGTTGCGTTTTTTCGGTTTGCGGATGCATAGTTAGGTCAGAGAAGGGACCGGATTATTAGGGGGTGATGGTGATGGTGATGGGAAGTTTGCTTGATTTTATTTAATAGGATGTGGGTGGATTGATTCTGGAGATAATTCAGATCTTCTTGTTCTCTTTTCTTTTTTGTTTGTATTTGAGGGGAAAAAAAATCTCTTTCTTTCTTCGTTTCTTCCCCGCTTTGAATGGCATGGCTTAAGTGTCAGTGATACGGAACATGGAACATGGAACCTGGAATATGAAATATGGAATATGAAATATGGGCTGGGAACAGGGTTTATTTTATTGTTTTTTACATTCCCCACTGAGTTATAACTACAGCTAGGCTAGGGTAACAGGGATAGGGTAGGGTTTGAAATAAAGAAAAGAAAGTATATGTTCATTTTGATTTCTTGTTGTTCCTGGGTAAATGTCTATTATGGGGTAAGTTATTATAGGTAAGTGAATGAGGTGGTTGTAGGTTTCTACATGGTTTTATAATTTAGGTTGGTTTCAATATGAAGTTAAATTGATGTTATGGCGAGTAAATGGATAATATGGATAGATATGAGGAAATATAAAAGAGATCCCTAGAACATAGCCCAAAAAGGGGGGGTTCTTAAATATTTTACATAATGTAGTTAAAGGTTATCACCTGGTCTGCATAACTATATATTTTCAATGAGATCATTGTAGTGCAATGAGATATTGGTATATATATTACATACTTAAAATAGGGAGAGCAGACTATCTATGTGGTTGTTTCGCGCGGTGGTGGGTTGACTTGCTAGTGAAAGGTTCGGGGGGAAAACTCGCCAATAGCCAAAAACTGGATTTAAACGGCCATCCAGCACAATATTTAAACCAACCGCACAGTTCCAACATCACCAACAACCTGCCTCCCAGTGAGAAGAGAATATTCGCAGCAGACCTGATCCCCAGGCTCCAAAATGGCCCCCCCTCCCGACCACAGCATTCTGGTCCAAGACATTACACAGAATCTTGCATAAAATTTTATCGACATGGTCATTGCACATTTTGCCTAGCTCCTACTGTTTCACACGAAAACCATATAGTTACTATTTGAACTGTGTCCCAAGCTTGGAATTGTCATGCTGAGTGCACATAGATTGCGTAATCTATGGGGAATGTTCTGGATGCTCTGATGGCTGTACACCAACACCAACATACGCCCAGCTATCCATTTATACTGTGCGTGTTGCAGGATGATTGCAGACAGGCCTTCAATATGCCAGACGTTGACACTGCTTTGATACCGAACACATTCAACACCGTCTACCGAGAAGCTCATAATATCAATATCCGGGTGTGTGCGTCGGATGGCCGCATTGATTTTGATTCCATATCCAGGCACGCGACGCGCAGGGAGCAAATCCGAATATATTCCCACACCGCGACATCTCCTGACTGCTTGATGCCACCTTGATTCCCTTCACTTCCAGTACGGGTGGGGGGCCATCCTCTTGGACGACTCGTATCTGTCGTTATACCGAATCGACGCTGGTTACACAGCACACGGCTCTTTCATGCTCCGAGTTATGCTTACCAGCACAGCAACCAACAGTCTTTGTTCTTTGTCTATCCGTATAGGGATTCCCATGGATCCGGGAGTTAAGCATCCGGCGTCTGTGGGAACAATTCCTGCGTTTTCTATGCGGGTCTTGTTTTTTTAACAGCAGCACCAACTGGTCCAGGCCTCCTGGTTAAACTCTTCGTTTCCGTCTGTTATCCGCAAACCATTTTTTTTTCTCCCAGTTAATACTCTGACTATAAGTCGAATTCTGGGTCACCAAAGCGTTATGGATGACGAGAAACGAGCCAGTCAACAGCTTGACTCTGTCGCGGTGCCCTTGCCTCCCATCCCCCCCGTTGCTAAACCGGAGAACGGGACGTCAAATACCCCTTCAGACGCTGAGGAAGCCCTCGAATGCAATAACCCAACTGATGAAGAAACGACGTATCCCACCTTCTGGAAGTTGGTGCTGTTATCCATCGCGCTATGCCTCGCACTCTTCTGCATTTCCCTGGTAGGTTGAATGTTATTCCCATGTCCTACAACCCTCTACGACTCCTGAGCTAACGAGTGGCTGTACGAAATCAGGATCAAACCATTCTCGCGACTGCCATTCCTAAGATTACAGACCAGTTTGAGTCGGTAGGGGATAATGGCTGGTATAGCTCTTCGTACCTCTTTGCCACGGCTTCGACGCAACTGTTTTTCGGCAAATTGTACACCATGTATTCTGCCAAATGGATATTCCTAGCTGGATTAGCGATCTTTGAAATTGGTTCCCTGATTGCCGGGGCAGCAACATCCTCAGCTATGCTCATTGCTGGACGTACTGTGTCCGGGGTTGGTGCGGCCAGCCTCTTCCCGGGGTCCATTATAATTATCGTCTCTGCTGTTCCCCTTCGACAACGCCCGATATATGTATCACTTCTGGGGAGCATGCATGGTGTTGCCAGTATAGTCGGGCCCCTGTAAGTGCATACCTGATCCTAACCACTAAGATGCTTATCAAAACACTAACCCTCGCACTCACAGCTTAGGAGGAGTGTTCACTGACCATATCTCATGGCGCTGGTGCTTCTATATCAATCTCCCTCTTGGAGCAATTACAGCAATATGTCTACTTTTCTTTTTCCCTCCAGGCGCCCCGCCTCAGGGTGGTCTTCCCTGGAACGAGCAACTCAAACATTTCGATCTCATAGGGTCCTTTTTCCTCATACCCGGTGTCACCTGCCTTCTTCTAGCTTTGCAGTGGGGAGGACGTCAGGGGATTTCCAAATACCCATGGAGTGATGCTAGAATAATAGCCTTGCTTTCCTTGTCTGGTGTGCTTTTGGTCATATTCTGTGCTATCCAGGTCTGGCAGAAAGACAAGGCTACAGTCCCTAGTTATCTTATACGGAATCGGAACATGTTCGGCGCGCTTCTGTATATCATGGGCATCTCCGGCGCCATGTTCATCTGCATGTACTACGTACGTTACCCCTCTTCCCTAGCCATGTTTCTAACTGAAATCGTTCACTAACTCCCTCCAAGCTTCCATGGTGGTTTCAAGCGGTCAAATCCGTCTCAGCCACAAAATCCGGCATCATGAGCCTTCCCACCATGTTGGGCCTAGTTATTTCCTCTATAATTTGTGGATTCCTCGTTACGGCTCTTGGATACTACACGCCCTTCCTAATCGTATCCTCTATGGTCGGTACAGTGGGAGCTGGACTGTTAACCCACTTGAAAACAAACTCCGGCGCCAGCCAATGGCTCGGATACCAGGTCATTCTCAGCGTGGGGTTGGGCATGGGAGCACAAAACGCATTTTTGATTCCCCAAGTCGCCGTACCGAAAACCGAGCTCGCGACGGCAACCGCAGTCCTCACCTTCATCCAAACCCTCACCTCGGCGATATTCCTGGCAATAGGGCAAGCCGTCTTCCAAAACCAACTCGTCAACAACTTGGCCGTTTATGCCCCGTCGATAAGTCCCGAACTGGTTTTCGCTACTGGCCCGCTCAGGCTTCAGTATCAGATCCCTACAGAGTCGTTGCCTGCCGTTGTGAGGGCGTTTAACGCTGCTATTACTGAAGTGTTTTACGTTGCGGTTGCGGGCTGTGCGTTGTCTGTGGTTGGACCTCTATTTTTGGAATGGAAGTCTCTCAAGAAGGCGGAGCATAAAGAATAATAGATGGATCGTCGGATTATCGAGATGAGATAGAAGAGCGTATGAGCGGAGAACAAAGATTGATATAGATTCGATTGCCTTGGTTATCCTTCCCTTGCCCACCTTCTTCCCTCCCTTTCTTTTATTACCATATCGAGTTCAATTTTTTTTGACGGTCTTCCCTATTTTACGAAGATACAATTCCCATAGATGTACAACTTGTAATGAGGCATTCAGGCTATGGAAGATAGTATAGAAACCTTGCTAGGTTTTTTTTTTTGCACGGCATTCATTTCAGACTTTAGGTCGTGAAGTTATTACAGTTTCACATTCACTACCTTGCAAGATTACTAGTAGTTAACAAATATTTTTAATTTTTAATTTTTAGACTTTTCTAATTTCAGATTCATATTTTCAGGTTCTTTTCTTTCCTTCTTTCTTTCTATTTATTCCTTCCTTTTCATTTTTCTTTTCTAGTACCACTGCAGTATCCATCCTCCCTTTTCTTTTTCCCCCTACCTTTTTTTCTTTCTTTATCATTATAAAATAAACACATGAATAGTTAGACCCATCCCTGTAGAGAGAGCACTAACAATAATGATCATCAAAACCTGCATAATGCGTACACCTCTCATCCCATGGTAAGAAATACGCACATGCATATCCTCCGGGCTAAGGGGATAAAGATACCTAAAGTCATTAGGGTTATTATAGTCACATGACCTGCAGGACTCCTGGGCAGCAGGGGGTAAAGAGGGTTAAATTCCCTAGTATTATTTTCTATAGCCCTAATTATTATGTTTTCTCTAAGGCCTAGTTACCAGTTACAATTCAACAGTTAGGAGTACTGCCTATTTATATGAATGTGTAAGGTATTATGTTGCATTGCATTGCATTACATTTGCATTACATCCATTCATGTAAGGAACTGGTACATCCACTACTGCATATCGAGCTTCAGGGTGGGAAAGAAAATGTCTGGTTGGTGAGAATAATTATTTTATATATAGTATACTAGTAGTTATCCTCTGCTGGCGTAACTCTGTAATTGACATGCATGCATGCACCTGGTTAAAAGAAGATTTCCCCCCAGAACCAAAAAAAAAAAAAAAAAAAACCCCAAAAAAAAAAAAAAAAAAAAAAAAACTATATCATACCGGAAGGTACCCTCAGTCCGTACGCTGAGATCCTGTAGGACAAACCATATGCCAATCTTCCCGTTTGGATCCGTCAAGCGAAAGGCGCTGGCGCTGAGGCTTCCAATGAGATTGCGCGTAAACATGCCCGTGGCTGACGAGAGATGCGACGGAATAGCCGACTGCGGCGCGAGGGGATGCGTCGGGGTTCCGGGTGGATAGTAGCCACCTGCAGCACCCATGGGTTGGTAGTAGGAGTCTGGAGCGCCCTGGGGGTAGGGATAGCCAGGATGCGGGTTGTATCCGCCTTGTCCGCCGTAATATGGGGGGTATGCGGGAGCGTAGGCAAGCGCGGGGCCATACGGATGGGCGACGGCGGGAGGCGGCGGAAAGGCGGACGCGCTGGCGGTGGAGATGGAAGGCGACGTGGCGGAATGCTTGACGAGGTTGACTTCGTGCTGGCAGTCTGCGCGCCACAGGTCGACGGTGAGGACGTAGAACGAGGTGTCGATTTCACTGGGGACGGGGAATTAGCAGACCGCGCGAACTGTCGGGGGGGG
>JANTQD010000177.1:0-69795 GCA_032988205.1 Onygenales sp. PD_40
CTTTTTCCTTCCTTTCTCTAGCAATTACAATCTTGATTCTAGCATATAGCTTGCACAATTTGCTTATTGGAGTATGCCCATTACATTTTGTAATCACTTACTTGATCTCTTCTTAGAGATCCTCATTATATTCACCCTCCAAATGTGATTCACATGTATAGTAGATTCTTCCAAACACAACCCATGTGTACAGTAAATTCCTCTGAAATTCAAAATACAACTCACCCAGCTCAGCTCTGCTAGATAACATGTCAGTGAAAGGCCCCAAAGCCCTGACAGTCTATATTAATATCTCATGAGATTTTCCTCTGAACTTTCCAAATCCTCTAAACTTCCTAAATCCTTCAAACTCTTCAAATTCAAACAATCTTTTAAATCCATTATGAATATGGACTCTCTGCACAAAGATAGCATCCCTTCTCAGGGCCTTGATGCTGAATTCCAAAACTTTATCCAACAGCTCACAAATAAGATTAACCTCATTGCCAAATAAAATCATATGCCTGCACCAACTTCAGCTCCTGTCCTGACTCCTGCTCACCTGATCACTCCTTTTGAGGACTTCCTGAGACACCTGAAAGAAAGGCTCACCACTCTTGAGAAATTCATGGGCAAATAAGTCTCCAAATACCCTGCCTGGTGCCTCAGTATGGAGGCCAAAATCACTTTAGACAGCCTTACAATTAGATCTCCTGCTGACCAGGCCTGGTACATCTATACCCAACTCTCTAGTACTATCATCACCTAATTCCACCCTTAGATGAAGGCCAATGCCAAACTCATTCCTATAACCTCTAATATTATCCTCAACCAGCTTGACATCCTTTTCTCCAACCCTTCAGTGGCCTAGAAGGCCCTGACCTGGCTGCATAGCATTCACCAGAAAATCAATCTACTCTCCACCTTTCTTCTAAGATTCAATCAGAAGATCCTGAAAGCCAGTGACCAGCTATGGGATGACACTGTCAAGAAGGCCCTACTCAAGAAGGCCATCAAATTTAAACTCCTGTAGCAGACCATCACCTCCATTGAACCCCCCATATACCTCAAATATTATATGAAGCTCTATAGCATAGAGAATAACCTATTCAAGATTAAGGCCATTCAGGGCTGAATCCATGGTGGTACCCCTACTACCTCTAGAGAGGCCTTCCTCAAGACCTCTCTATCAAAGGACTCAAACACTATGGACTGGATGCCTACAGGGCCCACTCACATGAATGTATTCCATGTCTCAAATATGACCACTACTACTATTATTAACTGCTGTGCCTGAGGTGTCTGCATTAACTGCAACAAATCTGAGCACAGAGCTGCTGACTGCTGTGGAACCCATGTTCCCTCAAAACTACCTATATGGTCTGCAAACATACAAATCAAGCCTAAAGAGGAGAAAGACTTCAAAGACACCAAGTCAGACTTGGGAAAAGACTAGCTTCTATGTGAAATTGTGAGTGGAAGCTCCTAGAGTTAGATAGGAAGACTTTTGAGAAGAAAATGACTGTTCCAGTAATTCTTGTATCTATCATAGTTAATCATTCTTTTAATATGAATGCTATGGTGGACAGTGGTTGCTATTATTATTCAATGATTTACTCTTACATGATTAACCATTATAACCTCTCATGTATCCTAATCAACCCCCAAAAGATTGAAGGTGTCAATGGTGACACAGGCAGCTTTATACAAAACATGGTGAAGCTCAATGTTGATATTAGCAGATTTCTCTGAGAAAACACCTATGCATATGAGATTGAGAATCTCCCATATAACTTCATACTAAGCCTATCATGGCTATCTGAACATTAAGTCCTCATTAATGCTCACAATTAATACATTATATTCCCTGAAGGCATCTGCATCTCCAAAAAAGACATTTATAAAACTACTGATCTTCACCAAATCTCCATTAATATCTATAACCTCCTCTAAAGCTGTAATCAGAAATTCAAGTTCTAACCTCCCATTGAAATCTTCACTACTAGTATGGCTAATATAGAGAAGGCCCTCTCATAACTCTCTAAGAAGCTGAAGATTAACCCTGTAACAGTCCTCCCTCCATAATACCACAAATTCCTTAATGTTTTTAATCATAAAGCTGCTGAAAAGCTCCTATCATTCTGTGATATACACAATCATCATATCAAACTTGAGAAGATAGATGGTAAAGACCCTTAGCTGCCCTGAGAATCACTATACAACATGTCACATAATAAACTGCTTGTGCTCTATAAGACCTTTAATGACCTTCTAGATAAGGGTTTCATTCAAGTTAGCAACTCACCTGTGGGTGCACCCATACTCTTCACAAAAAAGCCAGGTAGAGGCCTTCAGTTCTATGTTAACTATCAGAACCTCAACTACCTCACCTGAAAAGATCATTATCTACTACTGTTAATCAATGAGACTCTTAAACAGATCAGCTGAGTCAAGTAATTCACAAAGCTGAATGTTATTTCCACATTCTATAAGATTCAAATTGTAGAAGGAGATGAATGACTAACTACCTTTCATATAAGATATAATCTATTTAAATGGACAGTTACTCTCTTTAACCTCATAAATACCTCAAGCATCTTCCAAAAATACATCAACTAGGCCTTATAAGACTATTTAGATGAATTTACTTCCATCTACCTCAATGACATCCTCATCTTCACCAATAGATTTCACAAGTAGTATTAAGAGCACATTCAAAAAGTCCTTACTCACCTCTACAAACATAATCTCCTGATTGACATCAACAAATCTGCCTTTAAAGTTCAAGAGATGACCTATCTTGGCTTCATCATAGAGGTAGGGAAGGGAGTCCATATAGACCTCAAAAAGATCACTGCTATTCTCAAATGGAAGGCCTCTATAATCATAAAAGGCATGTAAGACTTCCTAGGATTTGTAAATTTCTACTAACACTTCATTCAGAATTTTTCTGACATTATCTAACCACTGATTAATCTCACACACAAAGACCAGCAGTTTCTATAATCTAAGAAGGCAGATAAAGCATTCATGTGCCTTAAGTAGATGTTTATCTCTATTCTGATGCTCATTACATTCAACCCTGACTACCTAATAGTAGTTAAAACAGACTCTTTTAGTTACATCACAGGTAGTACTCTCATACAATGAGATGATGAAGGCATCCTGCAATTCTGTACATTTATGTCCAAGAAGTTCAGCCCTACTAAAGCTAACTATAAGATCTATGACAAGGAACTCCTTATCATCATTCAATGTTTAGAAGAGTGGAACTTCAAACTTCACAGTATGAAAGACTTCAAAATTGTCACAGATCATAAGAACCTCTAATATTTCATAATAACCTATAAACTCTTCAAGTGCTAGATGTACTGGGCCAAATTCCTCAGCCACTTTCATTTCACAATTTATTATTACCCTGGCACAGAGAACTCCATGATCAATGCCCTCTTCCAATATGAATAGAATATACCTTCTAAAGACTCTAATACCCACTGAGCAAACTACAAACAGAGACTACTAGATCCACAGATCCTCAAAGAATCTAAAGTAATATCACACAGAGTAATATGTGCCTCACTTATTATCCTGCTAATTATGACTACCTCATTCCCACTCTAGGGACTCTGGGACACTGCTGCCATCTCTAATGAATATCTTTAAATAATGACTCAGATCATCTAAGATAAAGCTTGCTGTTTTCCATCTAAACTTCAAACTTGTATTGACATCATTAAATACTCTGTAGACCCTAACTCCCAACTATACTTCTAGGAAAGGTGGTAGGTTCCTGATTTAGAACTGTTGTACACCCAAATCATGTAAGAAACTCACAATTCTCTGATGATCAGTCACTCAGACTGTAAAGTGCTCTATCAAATTTTATCTTAAGATTTCTACTGGCCTGACATGTCTCAGAGCATCTGACAGTTCACTTAGAACTGCAATGTCTATCAATCTGTCATCACCTAGCAGGACTACTGTCAGAGTCTACTTAAATCTCTCCCAATCCCTAAATATATCTAATGTAATGTTGCCATTAATTTCACAGTAGACCTCTTTATGAGTAATAGCTGCAAGAATATCCTTATCATTATTAACTATCTCAGTAAAGGTGTTATCCTTAAATCCTGTGTGAAGATGGATGTACCTGCAGTGGCTAAAGCCTTCCTTCAAAGTTTATTTTATTACTAGTATGATCTATCCCATATAATTATCTCAGACTGTGGAACTCAGTTCATTAAAGCTATCTGAAGTTAAATTTATTAGCTTCTCAAGATCTCTCAGCATCTCTTAACTACCTATCACTCTGAAACTAATAGCAGCACTGAATATATAATCCAGATAATTAAGAACTACCTCTAAAAGTTCTATTCATATGTCTAGAATGACTGGAATGAACTCCTCCTGCATACTAAACTCATAATTAATAACTATAATATTATCAGTACTAATATTAGCCCATTTTTCCTCTCACACAGTTACAACCTTGAAGTCCTTAATCTCACTAAATTGCCTAAATCTTTCATTTCACTCTGTAGTCTGATTCAAATCACAGATACCATCATCTTGAAACTTCAGTAAGTCTGCAAGTAGGCTGAATCCTTCATGATTAGTGCCCAGTAGAACTAATAGAATCACATAAATGCCTACTGAAATCCCACTAAACACTATGAAGTAGATAATAAGATCTGGCTAGATCTCTAAAATATCATAACTGATTACCCATCTTGCATGCTTGACTACTAATAAGCTAAATACACCATTATTAAAGTCCTGAGAAGTTATAATTACTATCTTGACATACCACCTAGAATCTACAACATATTTTACATGAACTTACTCTGCAAAGCCTCTACTGACCTATTCCTCTTGCAAGAGATCACTGACTAGTATCTACCTGGCATCATTAGAAAAGATAATGAGGTAGAATATGAGATTAAAGTCATCCTCAATTACTATTACTATGGATGAGAATTTCAGTATCTAGTGAAGTGACTCAGATATGAAGCCTCTTCATGGGAACTAACCTCTACCCTGTAAGATACTACTGTACTTACCCATTATGAAGAGCTGTACCTACTTAATGAGACTCTACCTGCATCACTTTATGTCTGATTTTCTGAGCCCTTCTGCCTACCCTCTAAATTCAAATAGGGGGAGATAATGTGAAGAGCTACACTCTTATACCCTATATCCATAGCTCACTTAAACTTTACCCAATCTCTAACTACTCAATCAGATGCCTCCAACCAGGCCTTCATATAAATATTTATCTGCTCTGACCTCACATAATTTCCTTCTGTTTATATCACACAATCTTGTGATTCCTTTTCCTTTTTCCTTCCTTTCTCTAGCAATTACAATCTTGATTCTAGCATATAGCTCACACAATCCACTTATCAGAGTGTGCCCATTATAATTAAAGGATAATAACTTAAGATATTTATAAAGATTAGGGCTAATTATTAAAATAATAATATCTTTATTAAATTAAAATATCTTAATATATCACCCAAACAAGAATATATATAAATATCTTTATTATATAGCTAAAAATCTAACCTTTCTAAACTAATTAATAACTTTTTTCTTTACTATTCATTTTCATTATATCTCTATTAATATTAGACTTTTCTAAAAACTGATTTCATATTTGAACTCAGCATAAAATTCTGGTTATAATGATATATATTACATAATATATTACTAAGATTTCAAAATCACCTGATTCGAATCAATTCCGAATTCGATTCGGATTCAGGGAATTCAGCCAATTCGAATTCAATTCGGAATCGATGGATTCGGTTTACACACTGGCGTTGGGTGGTGAGTCACGTTAACTAAGTTAAGCGAGCCATGGCGGTTTCTGAATTGAGCCAATGACAGACCACAAGTTCCAACCTCATCCATCACTCTGTCACAAAGACAACCAACTCCTTTGAGGCCGGCCATGCTGCACACAAGAGTTTGGATGGCTTGCTGCATTTATCCCTCAGCAGAAGCTGCCTGCAGCGGGAAAAAGAAACCTGCAACATTCCTCCCGAACATCCTACTAATGAAAGGAACTTTGTATCGGGCTAAATACGCCGGATGTATCTGGAATGCCGCTTCTACATTCCAGAAGCCCCAGTACTCTCTCTTTTCTTCCTTTATCCCTCTGGAGCATTCCTTTGAGGAGTAGCTAGCCCTGGACATATATCTCAATTGTGAGCGGCAAGATGACGGGATCATCGGCTGCTAGGGCCGTTAATCAAATGCTTCTACGGGAAACTCCTTTCATTCAACCTATACATCCAAAGAAACTGCTAGATGAATGCGAGAATATTCAGCGACTGAAAGAAATAGAGCGACGTCTCTAGTTGCCTGTGCTGTCACCGAGCCATGGACAGGCAGAGGGCGGCCTCTCTCCAGCCTTCCTCGGTAGGGGCAAATATCTACACAATCCTTTACAAATCAAATGACAAGGTGTTGCTTATATACCCCGGCGTTTCCCCCATTTGTTTTATGGTACAAGCTCAACTATCTCGCACGCCACATCCCAGGCCTGCTGTTCCATTCCGTCAAGATGGACACGGGGTCAGCCGTCTACCACAAACTCGCCGATCCGGCCCTTCTCGACAAAATCGACAAGCTCTTTTCGTGCAATGTCGGGAACCATATCGACTTGCCGCAGCTGGTGGTTGTTGGAGACCAGTCAAGTGGTAAGAGTTCCGTGCTGGAAGGATTAACCAAGTTGCCGTTTCCTCGAGACAGCGGGCTTTGCACTAGGTTTGCGACAAAAATTACATTTCGGAGAGCGAATGAGACGAATATCTCCGTTTCAATCATCCCTGCAGCCGATGCCAGTGTCGAGCATGCCTCGAAAATCCGTGCATGGGGGATATCAGGTATTGAGAAGTTGGATGCTGCAACTTTTAGGAACATTATGCGCCAGGCGAGTATTTTTGAAGCCGAATAGAAAAGGAAATTGTATTCTGACTAGTCCCCTCGAAATATCTACAGGTCCATGAAACAATGGGGCTACAAGACCGGGAAACTATCACAGACGAACCCCGTACTATCTTTTCCGAGGATGTTCTCAATCTCGAGATATGTGGTCCAGAAGAAGACCACCTTAGCATCATCGACATTCCAGGTATCTTCAAAAATACCACTCCCGGTCTAACAACGAAGCAGGATATGCAAATGGTTCGTGATATGGTACAGGGCTATATGAAAAGCTCCAGGTCCGTCATGCTTACTATTGTTCCTGCGAACGTCGACATCGCAACTCAAGAAATTTTGGAAATGGCCAGGGAAGTTGACCCCGAAGGAGAGCGCACGATCGGTGTTTTCACCAAGCCAGATCTTGTCGATAAGGGTGCAGAGCGGAGGGTGATCGATCTTCTAGAGGGAAAGGAGTCTGGCTGGAAGATGGGCTGGAGTATTGTGCGGAACCCTGGTCAGAAAGATCTGGACGAGGGAATCGTAGACCGCGATTATTCCGAGGCCAATTTCTTCAGAATGCATTCGCCATGGAACACTTTGGACAAGGAGAAGGTTGGAGTGGCTCCTTTGAGGGCACGGCTTCAGGAGATTCTGACGTCCCATATCCGCCGCGAATTTCCGAATGTAAGTGTCTCTTGCCTGTTATGCACCCATATCAGTGATTCGGATTGCTAACTATATCTAGGTGAAATCGGAGATTTGCAAACAACTGGCTGTCAAAAAAAAGGAAATTGAGTCACTTGGCCCGGAAAGAGGCACGTCAGAGAGCCAAGCAAAGTACCTTCTTGATATCATTACCCGATTCCAACACATTGCCTCTCTTGCATTGAATTCGAACTACGGCGGGGACGATTTGTTTGACAAAGAGTCGGCAACGCGACTTGCTACGATTTTGGTAAACCGAAACGAGAAATTCTCTGACCACATGGAGCACTGCGGTCACAAGTACTCTTTTGTACCAGCGGACCGAAGTTCCGACCAGGAATACAAACACGAAGAGACCGATGAGCATGAACACGGGCACGAATCTGCTGACAGCACCAGCCAACCCAAAGGTAAGTATGCAAACGAGACAATTGGCGTTCGGTCGATAGCGGATCCCGGTGGCCTCGACGACATCCTATACGAACCAACGGTTCTTGACGGAAATTGCGAGGAAGACATCACATCATGGTTAAACACCATATTTGTTACATGTCGTGGCTTTGATCTTGGAACGTTTAACCCTAGCCTCTTATCCACAATCATCAAAAAACAAACGTCGAAGTGGGAGAGCCTTTCTCTTGGCTACATTAGTGACACGGTCTGTGCAGTGCATCGCGTCATTCTGGAGATCCTCAAATATATCTGTACTGACAAGAGAGTGCGTCACAATCTGTTGTCGATTGTAATGGATCGCCTACTTGTGATATATGAGCGGGCTCGCAATCATGTCAAGTTTCTCTTGGAAGTGGAACGGGACGGGACTCCAATGACCCTCAACCAGTACTTCAACGAAAATCTCGAAATATGGTACTTCTCTATATGCCTTGTGATTTTAGTTTCCTACTAATATTCTTAAAAGTCGCCAGAAACGAATGGAGGCCGAGATGAAGAACCAGTCATTTTCGGACTGCGAGCATGGGACCGTTGTTCGACTCGAAGACATAGCGTACCGGAACTCGATGAGCAACGCTGAACATACGGTGCAGGACCTACATGATATCTTGGAATCGTACTATGAAGTCGCGCGAAAACGCTTTGTCGACAGTGTTTGCATGCAGGCTGCGGATTTTCACCTCGTCACGGGCCCAGAAACGCCCATCAAGCAGTTCTCACCTGCATTCGTTCAAGGTCTGTCTCCGGAGCAGCTGGAAGAGATCGCGGGAGAGGATGCAAAGCTGAAACGGAAGCGGACTCAGTTGCGCAAGGAGATCAAGGAGCTTGAGGCAGGGCGCAAGATCTTGTTGTAGTTGTTGGCTGTGGAGATAGCTGGGTTGGGTCCAGATGTTCAGAAAAAGGGGTGACGATGTTTAGTGGAGATATTTGGGGATGATTTCGGGATAGATCAGAATGTGACTACGGTTTTCCTTTTCTTTGGATTATCAACTTTGCATGCTTCTAAAAGTTTCAATCAGTTTGTTCATTGGTTGAGAACTTAGCCAGTCGGTAGTTGTAGATATTGCAAAAGATCAACCCCGGTTCTGGTCCAAGACAGTCATCCTTCGCTGCGTACCCAAGTTGCTAGGACTACTCTAGACAATGCACTGTACAACATCCAGACAAAACATGATGAAAGCGACACAGCATGCATACGTCATGCATACATGGGTGGGTATGGTTATGGAGCGGGGGATGAATGATTTACTCCGCACGAGACGAGTTGGAGGTATATATCCCGTCTGTTATCCTGATTGATAGCCTATTCAAAATATACTACCATATCAATGTAGACACATCGAATTGGAGAAACGAATGTAACCGGAGGACAGCGTGGGCAGCAGTGCCGTGATATAGAACCGGGGCAGGGGGAGATGTTGATTGATACTCTGATGGTGACGTATTCAAATGAGGGGTAGATAGACAAGCAAGGAGGTAGTTAGCTATGCTGGTGTTATTTTAGTAGCTTTAATAGATCATCAGCCCAGTCGATATGAAATTATTCCGACCCTCGAGCCTACCTGTTATGGCGGGGGTCCCTCGTTGGCGTTATATATCCCCTGTCGGATTGTTTTCCTTTCCCCACACTCCTCCGCCCACGGGCCACGGGCCTTTTTTGGAAGAGTCGATTTTCTTCCCCCACGTTTTCCCCCGCATTCTCGGAGGCAAGTTACTTTTTCTCTCATCGTTTTGCTTTTTTTCGCTAGCAAAAAGGAAATACAACTTCCGTACTTTATTTTGCTTTTTTCTCCTCATCCCACTTTTCCCTTTCCTGGACAGCCTTACGCACGGAATCGGGTTTGAGGAACCGTGCGCAGGGAATTCATGCCCGTTTTCGAGATCAGAGTTGCATATCCCACGCATGACCGTTCCCTGTCACATTTGGCTTCGAACGCTGGCAATTGGGCGTAAAAATAGTGGGTATAATCCTGCGGGATATTCATTATCATCGTGTACGCCTCGGGGTTCTAATCCCCGAGGGTTGCAATCGCAGGAGCTTTGACCCAAACGCTAACCGGGCCCTTACGCTTACATAACCACTACCACCACTATGCTAAGCGCTGTACGGACCCTAATATATGAGGGTCTGCCATCTCAACGTTAACTGCCATCTCAACGTCAAATTTCACCTTTAAACTTGAATAACTCCCCAATGAAGATAGAATCAAGAGATCTAAGTGAATCATGACCTAATCTATTCAATTCTGTAATCTCCCAGTAAATCTGATAATGTCTACACTAATCCTTCAATTTCAGTTAGTTATTAAAGTTCAAGGGTTCTAGTTATCATACTGGTCTTATAGATGGGAATAAGAAAACTCATATCTCCCTGAGAAAACCATTAAATTTAATTTTTACTGTTGGTAATTAAAGCCAGAGATTCAGAGATTTAATTCTCTATTAAAATATACCAGGAAGTCATTGCATTGGGGAGTTATTCAATTTTAAAGGTGAAATTTGACGTTGAGATGGTGGTTAACGTTGAGATGGCGGACCCTCATATATGAGGGTCCGTACAGCGCGTAACGTAGAGCATAGCTGACGTAAGCGTAAGGGCCCGGTTAATGGTGATGGTTCATCATTCGCCTATGTTTCCTCTTTGAGTGTGTTCCAACATTGAGGGAGGGCCCGAGACAGGATCTAGATGGGCGGCATGCCGGAATGTTTGTGGTGAGAGGGATTGCGCGGGATGTTCTTTATGCACCCTTTTCGGCACTAAAACTCTGCCTGACCAGTGACAGCTTGGTTATGAGTCAATAATAACTTATTATGAGAGATAATCGATGAGGTTCTTAATTTTTTGCAATAAAATAGACACAAGTCACTTGTCAGGATAAGATGGTTTGGGAAACAGGTTGATGTCTCGGACTTGATTTGCTCCCATCGTTGTTATTGGATTCCAATGTCAATGGTAGTAGCTGTTCCATGAGCCATCCCGCTGCAATGCCTTTGTAAGCAAAGAAAAGGGAAACTTGCAAGTCGCGGTCGAGCCATCGCGAGAAAATCCTGGGGCAGCGAACTAGTCCTTAGCTTGCTGTGGGAGTGGCTTGTTCGCTTCGTATATTTGAGGGGGGACAGAGTCGGAGACCCTCTAACCCTGTTTTTGGTGTTTCGCGGAATATTTCCATACATGCGGGACTAGAGCTAACTGGAGGCTGTGAGGGGACATGGCGCTTGTTGTTCTGTTTGGCTGGATGGCGCAGGGATGTCTAGGCTTCGTACTATTGCGGGACATGAGTCTAGCGTTGGATAAGTTTGACCTCAACATCGTGGAAATATTTAATTTTGGGAATTGGTCCCAGAATATAGGAGAAGTGCCGTTCATCCGAAGGAAGAGTTCGGAACCGATGGACAGTTTGGGCGTTGCAGGTTTGCAGATTCGGGCCTCACTCTCATTTGCCGGCTGTGGGAGTTGGGATCCAATATCAAGTTAGATATGGAGAGCGAAAAACCTCAACCTGTATTTCTCATGAATTGTTTCTGGAGCCCGCCGGAACCATTGCGGCCGCAGGGTATAGCTACTATTAGGGGGAGTTTATCGACCTTGTTGATTGCGAGAAAATTTGCGAGTCCAGTACTAACTAACTATGACTGTTCCTGAGGGGAATTTGGTTTCCCTAATGTTATTATTGCTCCCAGATGAAGCCCAACCCTCGAGATGATTGATGGCTGGTTTATTTCTCGAATATTTGGCGAAAAGGCTTCAGCGACAAAGTAATGGATTTTGCCCAGCGTCTGGAACTGAGCTTAGTCCGATCGCAGAGGGGAACTAAGTTAGTAGGAGTCAAGAGGCAGTGGCTGGAGCAGCTTCCTGCGGCAAACCAGGCGAGGCAGCCTGAATGTTCAATAACGCTGGCTCTTGAATACCGCCGTTCGATGAGGTTGAGATACTAGCCTTGAATAGGGGGAGTTGGGCCTCCCAGACTAGCCCCTTCCGGACAGCAGTTAGGGTATTCGGGTCACGGGACTATGTCGCATCCATCCCATATCTTTTTCTTTTTGAAGAAGAACATTCGCATCAATTACCACAGCATCCTCTTCTCGGAGCTTTTCAAAGGGTTCTTCCTTTTGTAACCGCATATTTCCAGCTGGCCAGCCCTCCGCATCGAAAAGCAGCCCCCGGATTTCACTCTCCCGCGCTGCATCCTTGCCCCTCCCCCGCTTGAGCCCAACGATGCTGGCTGGGCGCTGGCCAGTTGTGTGGGAGGAATGGGTCTCTAAAGCAAGTTAGCGCTTGCTACTAAACCGCGTCTAGCCTCCATGTGCGCTAAGATGGCGTGGCATTTGTGTTGGGTCTGGCTAACTATGCGTCGAATTACATCCAGATGATGATCCAGCTGAGCGCGAATTGCCCCCAGTGACGTCCCACTCGGCCCAGCTGCTGGATTGGGAGGACTTTGAAGGGGGAACATGACGTTTCCCGTGCCAGCCAAAGAGAAGGGCCTGAGACTTAATTCATGCAGGGATTTAATGCCAGGGCTTGTCTTGAAGTAAACATGCGGAAATATTCCCTTGTGCTGTCCATGACTTCATGTGCTGCATTGCTCGATTTGGGGCATAATCTGAATCAGCATCTCGATCTCGAAAGGTCGCCTCGAAGTCTGGGACTGGGATCGCCCAACCAAGGAATTACGATGGATGAACTTTGTCCCACCCGCTGGCCACCTGACACGCCACAGTTCTTACGCCAGCGCGCCAGAGTCGAACCCTTTGGTGGGGTTCCGTCATGATCGCCACGCACTGTGAGGATTTCGAGACACGAAGGAAGCGCCAGCAAATTCAACGATCATGAGAGCGCCAGTGGACGATGAATTTATAGGCCTCTTTCTTTGTGTTCTTCTGGAAATGGATGCCTGACCCAGACTTTCGGTACATCCAGGTACACCCGACACTGTGCTTGCCTCCTGAGGCAAATTCCTCCCTTACGGGCTTCAAACGGCAGAATAAACTCAAGTTCCTGTGAGCGCTTTTTGAGATGGCATCACAGTAAAAATCAAGCAGACCCACATGCACGCTGATGAACAACAAAGTTCGGCCGCTGACCGAGCTGCTTCCGCTTATCCAGCTTGGCAAAATTCAGGTTGTTGAGAATCAAAAAACCACAGCATCTCATACACACCGAATATTAAACCATTTGGAAGAAAGATAAAATTGGTAGCACTGTTGTGGACACTGGGTAAGGCTGCAGGGACACATCGACAGTTCCAATATGTTATTTGAAGCAACAACGCGACGGAGGACCATACAATGTTGATTATCAGCTGCCGTCGGCCGACTCTCTCAAAATTACCGTTCAAGACAAGAGCGGTAGTTTTATTGGTCCATCCGATGGCCTCAGAAAAATACCTGTATTATTACTCTCGGCTCTCGGCATTTTGGCCTGGAATGCCCAGAGAACTCGCACAAGAAAGTTCCCCAAGCAAGCTCAGGCCTGCATGCATCAGAATACATAACTAGTCTAGGTTCGAATTTGCCAGAAGACAAACTGTTTTTAAATTCTGATTGCGCATGCCACATCATATTCATGTGAAAGCTAACTCCAACGATTGAGCCGTTCGAACTTCGCAGTGCCCGCTGGTCTCCAGGTCATGAGAACTCCGGACCACAAGTTCGGCAACAAGGCACACTAATAAAGCGTAATTATTTCCCGTGTTAGCGGTTGAGCGGACCACTAACCAATTGGAGTAAGCGGCTACAGGGGAAGGTGTGGGATTTTCGGTGTTTTCCATGTGGAGTTTGACCCCATTGTCAGCTTGATGATTGGCAGTCCAACGCCGGTTGGCTTTTATGCTGGCATTCCAGGAAATTTCTGGCCCACGCCGAACAAGTTTTAGCGTCGGACCGTTTCCATGCAGCGGCACTTCGCTGCCATTTTAGAATAGCGTCTTTACGAGCTTGACGTTTTGCAGCACGGCTCCGAATTTTGGCCTCCAGTTCCCCTCGTCAACTAACTCCAATCTCCAGGGCAAGATCCCCACAGCCCACCCGCTGAAACCCCAAGCCCCATCTGGGGGAGGCAAGAATGGCGAAATCCAACCTTCCTTTGTGGTCTCGTGCGAAAAATGGCCGCGAATGATTCATCAGCTACATATAGCTCGGTTGGTCTCCCCGCCGATGCTTCCCCCGTCCCTCTATTTTGCTTTGCTTCTATTTTGAACAAAATTTTGTGATAGACCCTCTCTACTCCTGGTGTTATTATTTTTTTTCGGGGCAAACTTGTTCTTGAGGTCGAGTCTTTTCAGACTTGTTCTATATCATCTGCAATTGTGTATAATTATTGCCCTCTTTTTGACATCTTTTGATACTTTTGCTACTTTCGAACTTCCATACCTCGGATGAGCGGCGATCAATACTATTGGCCCAATTGATTGATTCATCATGGTTTCCGCCGAAGCAACAGAGACGCAACCGCAAAATAAACGCAAAGCGGCTGCTGCGGGTATTCAGAACTCAGCTCGCCAGGTAAAAAGGCGAGCGTCGAAGGCGTGTTGTTGCTGCAGAGCTCGCAAGGTTCGGTGTGATGTCGTGGAAAACGGTTCTCCCTGCACAAACTGCAGATTAGATGAAGTGAAGTGTGTGGTTACGGAGAGCAAGCGCAGAAAGTTAGTTACCACCAATCCATTCAGACATTATGCCAAGTACTGTACGTATATAGGCGAATGCTAATGGAGGCAACGTTTCAGGAAGTCGAGAGTTGAGGGTGAAGCTTCGAATGCCTCACCAACACAATCTATTGAGACACCAGACGATTCCATATTTCCATTTTCGAGCAAAGACGACATCAGTGCGGCCATTCCTGACCCCTTGGCTCCGTTGTCTCCGTCTCAAATTTCGGTGGACTTGGATCACAGTCACCATGTTCCTCACTTACTATGTGAGTAATTTTTATATTTCATGCGGCTAATAATATCCTCATTGCTAATATACCACCTAGACCAAACTCAAGGTAGCCGAATAAATCATGAAGATCGACAGCGGAGGATGTCGAGTCTCTCCGCCCTTCCCCCAACGTTCCCTTTCAATTGCGGCCTGACCTCAACGGTCCAACAGTTACTTGGCACCGATATTGGGCAACCTGTTTCTCCTCAGCTCCCACAGCGGCCGAAGGGGTGGCTGCCAGACTTTATTCGCCCTCTCCCCGCCAAATTCCAGTCAGACGATATTGCATATTTGGAAGCCAAGGGGGCTTTGACCATACCATACCCAGAACTTCGAAACGAGCTCCTCAAGAGTTATGTGCAATATGTTCATCCATACATGCCATTGTTGGAGCTGGATGCTTTCCTGCGGACCATTGTACGAAATGATAGTTCGCGCCGGATGAGTCTTCTTCTATTCCAAGCAGTCATGTTCGCAGGAACCGCTTTCATTTCGATGAAGCATCTTAACGCCGCAGGATATGAGTCGCGGAAGGATGCTCGGAAAGCCTTCTTCCAGAGAGCTAGACTCTTGTACGATTTTGACTACGAAGTGGACCGGATATCCTTGGTTCAATCCCTTCTGTTAATGACCCACTGGTATGAGATGCCTGACGACCAAAAGGATACATGGCATTGGATGGGCGTCAGTTTATCACTGGCACATACAATTGGACTGCATCGGGACCCGTCGACGTCCTGCATGGATCGCAGGAGGCAGAGACTCTGGAAACGGGTTTGGTGGAGTACTTACACTAGAGATCGCCTTATTGCCTTGGGAATGCGACGGCCTACCCGTATAAAGGACGAAGACTGCGACGTTCCCATGCTTACGTTGGACGACTTTGATATCCAGCAGATGTCTCCGGAGGCCCTCCAGATTATCGGAGAATGCGAATTGGCCCATAATCTTGACCATCAAAGACAACTTGCGATCATGTTCATCGAAAAATCGAAGCTCTGCCTCTGTATAAGCCATGTTCTTTGTGCGCAGTACTCTGTTCTCAGTCACAAGTTTGGAGGGACAACGGAAACTACGATGATGCTAGTGCCGAAGAAATCATCAACAGGAACCTGTGAGGTCCGCAAATGCGACCAGGAGCTGGAATCTTGGCTGGCTGGTCTCCCTGAAGCAGCCCAGTATCAGACTCCATCGTCGACAAGCTTGTCCAATGGCGAAGAAGTGCTGCACATTCATCGGGCATTGCTCAAGATGATATATCTTACAACTTCCAGCGCCTTGCATCGTCCACAGGTTCTACCCGCCAGCCCATTCCCTACAGTCGAAGCCGAACTGCAGGATATATCGCGCAACAAAGTCCGGCGTGCAGCAGTTGAAATCACAACAATTGCTCAGCACCTGCACACTCTTGATCTAACGCGCTACCTTCCAACCACCGGCGTCACAGTCCTTCTACCTGCGGTCATCATCCATCTCCTCGATATCAAATCAAACGACCCGAATATCCGAACTGCGAGCTTACACCGCTTCTACCAGTGCATGCAGATTTTACAAAGACTTAGAGAAATCTACGCTTCTGCCGACTTCGCGACATCATTTCTTGAAGCAGCCATCCGAAAGGCTGGGATTCAGATATCTGCGCAGGTTCCACAGGAGCAGCCAATTCGACCAAGCTCACTCCATATGTCTACCAATCGTTCCAATGCCTTGACCCCGCCCCCTGATGGCTTGACGGACAAGATTCCAGATTTCACTTATCCCCCAGTTGCCCCAGGTATCACATTTACTCGTGACGAGAAGCCTGAGATCATTTATGCGTCAACCCCTCCTCATTCCGCTAGCAGCGAGAATGGCAGCACCAACAACGTCCGCCCCGATATATACCCGAACGAAGCCACACTGAACGGTTCCCGCGATGCCGATACGAGCCTTACAGAGTTTATGAATCTGGCCCACGACGCCGATATCAACCAGAATGACCTCGACGCCCTGATCAATTTCGATGATACCGGCGCAGAGCTTTTCGCAGCGGAAGATAATGTGGACGGGGTGGATTTCACAATCAATAGCATGTCGAATGATAACGGCAACAGGTTTAACCTGGATAATATGGATTGGATGCGGGATTTCACGACCGGGAATAATAAATCACAAGTGGATTCCAACATCGATATGAAACTTGCTCTTGCAGAAGGAGGATCGGATGGTCAGGGCGTGCATCACCCCTTGGAGACCGGGGGTGTCAGTCCCAAGGCGCCCGTTGATTCCGTGCCGTCACAACCGAATGCAATCACCATCCCTGCTGATGCCGATGGCGGAATCTCGGTCTGACGTTGTTTGTGCGCACAATGCAAGGGTATGGTTTTTTACACTTTTGTAATACATCTTCACGACCTGTTCTTATTGTTTTACTTTTTACTTTCTTTTTTCCTGCATGGGTTTGGCCGAGGGATGTTTGAGATGCGATATTAGATCTCGGCGTTGTATCCGGTGTCGGGGATATCCTGGCGTCTTTTTTGTCTCAAAAATATTTTATTATTTCCTCAACGACGCAATGATCCCTGGCATGGGTTACGAGGATTCCGTTCTGGTATATTTTTTGTTTCTACGTCATACAATTTTAACTCTGTTATTATTACCCATGAATTAAAACACTTCCCATGAACTTTTTACCCCTCCAATTCATCCTGAAATCCTTCCCATAACAGTTTTCTGCAAAATAATACGATTGATTTATTATTGACTCCTAAACTCACCTCGACATAACCAAAAATGCTCCGAAATCTGGACCCCCCCGAAATACCTTTCTTCAACGTCCAGACAGCACCACACTTTGGAGAAAGCCAACGATCCTTCCCTCATCCCCATCCCCATCCCCATCGCATACCCTATCGTTTCATCCTCCACAGAGTCCACACTACCCGGAGATCTGTGGCACCCCTATGATGCAAAAGAAAAAAACCCTCCTCGTACTCGTATCCATCCTCGGCGCTCGCATCCAGCCGAAACCCACCCGCCCTTCTCAACCCCGGTCCCCCCAGGCAGCTCCAAAAATAATGACGTATTCACGCCCTTTTTAAATTTTGCGCCAACCAGCCCTCCTCCATTAGTTAACGCACTAACAAGAGGTCCATGCTTCCTGCGTTATTTCGCAAGACCTGGAGACTGGAGTGATCCAGCCAATGATGGATTCACCAAGCTGCCAAGCTCCATAGCCTCGGTATGTTGTCTGCACGTCGATCGCTTGAAAAGTTCAAGCTGGACTGACCATCGACGGAGCTTGGAGCTAGGTTGGCTTGGTGAGGGAGGTGGGCATTGCGGCGCGGGTTTGGCGCTTGCGGGCGGGACTTGAAGTTGTTGAAACTTGATGTCGGCGGTTTTATTTTCCTTGTCGCTTGTGGGAATTAATTAGTTACTTCTGCTGGCGAGGATTTCGTCAGATGTTAAAGAGCGTGATTGTTGCCAGTGCCTTGAAGAGGCAATTGTTTGGCCGAATCTAGGCCGATGGAATAGTTAGAGAGGTTTTATCCCCCTTTTTATGATGATTTTTCTCCATATTCTTTCTGATTCCCCCCGCCCCACCCCCGGTGTTTCGAGGATGTTGGGGGCGAAAAAGCGCCAAAATAACGCCGAGCGCTAGTTGCTCCATCGCAATGTCAATCAAGCTCCTGGCCGAGGACGGGACGCGTATAAAAAAGGGGCCGAGGCACGTTTTGATAATAAAAGGGGTTGATGGGAAGGACGCGTTAAAAAAAAAAAAAACACGCGCGCGAAAGCCAAGATGAGTCTTTGACTATTATCCTTCCGGGCTGCGGACCGACGAGGTATAATTTCCAGGGGCTCTTAACCTTTTCTCCTCGGAAGTTGGGATTCTTTCGGATCAAGGATCCATGGACAATCTGCATTTTGCATTTCGCCATCTCCTATCCGGCGATGCCGATGGGAGTCGATTGATCGGGAACGCAAGCCCTAACCCTAACTGCACGCGTCGGAATGGGATCTGCTATCAATGTGAGAATCCGACTGAACAATCCATGATATGGCGTTTGGGTGTCCATGTTTGTGGCTTCTATTAAACATGATGCAGTTTGGACACAGCTTATCATTCTCATTGCCCTGTTCTGGTGCAAGAAGTCGACCTTCACTGGCACAAATACTCGGCGGGAAACCAAAAGCATACGCGATCACCAACATCATTTGAATCTTCACCTAAGACCTTGCGAATAGAGAAATCTTTCTGATAACTATATTTCCTTCAAACCTCCTGCCATGGAGTCATTTACTCTCCAACTATATTTTATCACATACAGCGATCAGGCGGGAGAAGAGACTCAGTCCTTGCCAATGGCCAGTGACTGGCTCAATTTTGATTGATTTGCCATTTTTCTTCGTCAAATATTTTACGCCAGATGTCAACCTCCTATCCGGTAAAGCTATGAAAGCCAGCAGTTCTTATGCCTGAACGGAAATACTATCAAGCTTCGCGTACTCCAAAGTTTCAAGAATTCTTCAAGAAGGAAACCGTCAATAAAAAGAACAAAGTCCTTATTTTTCAGTTACTTTTCCTCATCTCCGTCTAGCAGCGTCTTCTCGAAAGCTTGTCATCAAACAAGGGAATCCAACAGTCCCTCTCCGCTGGCGCCTCTCAACGACTCTTGGATCCTGGCGGACCGATTTTGTCAACCCCGCTGTTACTGTTCTCTTCGTCTCTGGCTTTTCAGGCGATAGAAAGAGTCCCCGGCCCGTGGCTATTATCGCTGGACTGCTAGCTATTCGGCTCTTCCTTCGTTACCGCGAGGTTGTACCGGCCGCTGCAACTGCTTAGAGCCGTTGGGTAACGGCTTGGCTGGCGTTGCAGAGCGATATCTTCCTCCTGAACTGATAGTCAAATGGTATCGGTGCCTGTTGTTATTCAGCAAGGGTATGTACAAGTGAAGGGCGCAGGAGATGAAAAGTAAACGATGGGAAATCCGTGCCAAATCACCCTTTGTGGAATAGAATAAGAGAAGGTTCTCCTCTCCCCGGAGATGTCATGTCGCGCATAAGATATTCGGCTGGCTGCGCATTGGATAGAAAACACATCGAACACAGCACAACCATGGGTCGACAAGATAATTGTCAGGGATGATCTGCTCGATACCAAACTACGGCTGCCAGGTTGCTGCATTGGCCTTTGTTCGTTTCCAGCACCCGCATTGTGCCAAGTAGATGAGCACCCACCGCCCTTCAATATAGGCTGTTTTGTCTTCTGAGGACTGATTCTAATCAACCCAACGATGACAGAATATGGCCCTATTACGAAAATAGCTGTTCCAACCCCTTAGGTTATTTTTTGTTTTATTTGTGAAAGCCTTTTGCTTGCATTTTCGCTGCCAAGAATGATGCCCATTGACGTGGGTTTGTCCCACCCGTTTGCTTTCTTTTCTTTCTCTGTCCATTTCTTTATCTCCATCATTGACGCACCCATGGCTGCCTTTTCTTTGGATTTACCCGTCTGCAGGCCGAGTAGCAATTTCCAGGGCATTGGTTTTAGTCCCGAATTTCTGGGCGGATGATTTCCGGATCCTCCGCCCGTCACTTTCAAATTTCAAACCAGTCGCACTACCCCATGATATTCGCGGTTTATCTTTTAAACCCGACGATCCCTAGTGATTCCTTGGGGGCCGAGTAGCGGTTGATCGGCTATGGCGGCTGTCCAGAACCACAGGCCCCACGATGCTTATTATGTTGAACGAACAACTATGTCTTGCCGCCTCCCAATGCCGCCATCCTAGAGCAGAAAGTGGGATAAGAGACAGTGCGAACCATCCAAAGGTGTCTGGAACTCATTAGCAATCTTTTCCCCCTTTGTAAGGGTTTTTGGAGAACCTTGGAACGCTACAACAATACCTGTCTTTATGCAGCTACCAAACGATTTACAGATGGCTCCAGTGCCTGTATCCAGACATATGACTGAACGTCTGCGCTCTGCCTGCCATCAGCGTTACATTCCCCAATCAACTTGGCCGGCGCAAGTATGCGGTGTAACATGTCCTGATCTGGTCGGCTCGATAACACGCTTCAATGCCGTTGTCCGTTAATCTCCCACAGATCGATCGGCCCTGTCAAGCTTCTCCGGTCGACATATATAGACGGACATTCCCCGCAAATGATGGCCAGCCTGGAGCGCGTCTGTCGAACTTGTTCTACCATCGTTGAGATCCGACCACGGGGAAGCTTACCCTCATTCTCCTTTCGAAATCATGGGGAGGTACGGGAAATATTCAGCTCTTCAGCTGTTAGTTTCCTTGCTCCCGCTCAGTGGCATCGTGGGAGCCGACGATAAACCAATCCCCAACGTGCCTGCAGAGCCAGAAGGGGTGAAGACGATTACCTCGCCATCGGGAACAAAAATCAGATACAAGGAGCCAGGGATATGCGAGACAACTCCGAACGTTAATTCATATTCTGGCTACGTCGATATCGATGAAGACACGCATATCTTCTTCTGGTTTTTCGAAGCAAGACACGATCCCGCCAATGCACCTGTTACCCTCTGGCTGAATGGAGGCCCTGGGAGTGACTCTCTGCTTGGGCTTTTCCAAGGTCAGCCCCGCCGCCAAACCGCCCTCAATTGCCTGTGAATTATATACTGAACTGGATATAGAACTTGGTCCGTGCAATGTCACGGAGGACCTCAAAACACAACTCAATCCCTATGCCTGGAATGAAGCGTCCAATATGCTGTTTATTTCGCAGCCTGTCGGAGTCGGTATGGTTCACTGATTCCCAACCCCAGTCTCTGCCATGCACCTAACGAAACACAGGGTTCTCCTATAGCGACACAGTATTGGGCTCGAGGGACGAAAACACCACTCAGGTCCGGAACGAGACGTTTGACGGTGTAAAGGGGCGATTCGGAATCACCAATAAGCAAGACCCAAGTAAGTTTGTCATTGCGATATCTCATTGCTTGTGCTAATTGGCAATAGTTGGAACTACCGATGCTGCTGCCGTCACGGTTTGGGATGTTGTGCAGGCGTTCTATAGTGCCTTGCCGCAGCTTGATTCGGATATCAAATCGAGAAGCTTTAACCTGTGGACAGAGAGTTATGGAGGGTATGGGCTTTGCTCTTTGCTTCTAATATCGAAGTATTTGCTAACATGAGTGCGATGCAGACATTATGGACCAGCCGTGGGTTGCCCATTCGTTGCCATCTTGGTCTATTTTATACTTACTTTGATAGTTCTTCAAATACTTCCGCGACCAAAACAACTTGATCGCAAATGGATCGGCCAAGGGTGTCCAGTTGGATTTCAATACTCTAGGTATTATAAACGGCGTAATTGACGCCGAGATCCAGGTACACAATGAAATCCCCCCCGGTTCAAAAACCCGCCCATAGGCATCTAGACTGATATAAAACGCAAACAGATCCCATTCTTCCCCGAGTTCGCAGCGAACAACACATACGGCATTAACCCGGTAAGCTATACATCCCGGCCCCCGAAACCGCTACCTACATGAAGCTCTAACGTGCCTTTTCTCTCTGTCTCTCCATAGCTCAACGACTCCATGCTCGATTACATGATGTTTTCCCTAACCCGGCCCTCAGGCTGCATGGAACAGATATCCTGGTGTAAAGCATGCAAGCGGACGGATATTATAGCGTATGATATCTGCGCCGAGGCGCTCGCTGTATGTCGAAGCACGGTTGGTACGTATACCCCTTCATATCCATCCATATTTCCCCACCGCCTGACGTTAATCGTTAACCCCTCCCCTCCCCAACCGCAGAGGGCATCTGGTACGACGCTTCCGGACGAGGAACATACGACATCCGCCACCCTACCGATGTAAGCAACCCCCCCCCCCTTTTTTTTTTTTGCGTGTATTTTTCCCTCTCCCTTCCTTAACCCCCCAACTAAAAACCACCACCCGCAGGACCCCACCCCGCCAAACCACTTCATGCCCTACCTAAACCAATCGACAATCCAAAACGCCCTCGGCGTAAACCTAAACTACACCACCCCCTTTGACCCCTACCTCTGGGCCACCTTCGCGCGCACCGGCGACTGGCTCTGGCCGGACTTCATCCAGTACCTGAGCGAGCTGCTGGATCTTCCCGTGCGCGTGGCGCTGATCTATGGCGATGCGGATTACATCGTGAACTGGTTTGGCGGGGAGGCGGTGTCGTTGGCTGTGGATTATTCGAAGGCGGAAGGGTTTAGGGGGGCGGGGTATGCGCCGTTTGTTGCCGGGGATGGGAAGGAGTATGGGGTTACGAGGGAGTTTGGGAATTTTTCGTTTACGAGGGTTTATGATGCGGGGCATATGGTGCCGTGTATGTTTTCTCCCTTTTTTTTCTTTTCTTTTCTTTTCTTTTCTTTTCTTTTCTTTTCCTTTCTTTCTTTCTGTTTTCTCGAACTAACGGCAAAAAAACAGACTACCAACCCCTCGCCTCCCTCGCGCTCTTCAACCGCAGCATCACAGGAATGGACATGGCGACGGGCAAGGTCAAGATCGGCGCCGATTACCGTACGCAGGGCCCGATGACGTCGAATCATACGCAGCCGTATGTGCCCTTGCCCGGTGAGGATATGGAGAAGAGGAAGAAGAAGAAGAGTGCGGCGGGGAGGGTGGTTGTTCCTTTTGTCGGATATGGATTTGGATATGGATGGGCGAGTGTGGGTGTGGTTTTGGCGGGGGTGGTTGGGGTTGTTGGGTTGGGGGTGTGAGGGTCGTTCTTTTGGACTGGGGGGGTGAGGGGGGGGATGTAATGTGATGTGTGTGATGTATGTGATCATGATAGATAAGATGAATTGCAAGTGTGTTTGTTTATTGAACTATATATATTATATAAACTGGTCAGTTAGTTAGTTATGAAGAGGGTAAAAAGTGTGCGAGGAGAGAGAGAGAGCTAACCAACCAAACATGCCATATGATATAAAATGGAATGAATTGGGGAGAGAGTCTATTCTCTGTGTACCTACCTGCCTGCCTTATCTAAAGAGAGACAAGATATCTATCTATATATCTCCGAATAAGGTCAGAATTAGATCAGATCAGATCAGCAGGTCTATTTCTTAGCTGTAGACGTAAACAAATATCTAGACACCCTGCCCTCCCCCCTTTACCAAATTAACTAACCTAACCAACCATCCATCCAACCATCCACAGTCTCCATCCCACAACTCACCCGCTAACTCGACGAGATATCCACCCTGCGCACCAGGCCCGTGGGGAGGGACGAGGGGTTGGTTTCACGACGAATACCCATACATACATACCCAACCGCAACCATGTTGGATGGTGATGGTGATGGAGTTATAACAGCTTACTTGGGTGGGTATAGGTTTAATATATACCTACACCTTCCATTCCCTCCTTTCCTTCTTACTTACCTACCCCTTACCCCTTACCCACCACCACCCCTAATAAAAGAAAACAACAGAAAACTCATTTAAAAGCTAAATTGATTAGATCAGATTAGATAGAACTGCATTCAAACTGAATTAAAATAAAAAGCTAAACTTGCCAACTGTCAATAGGTAACTATACTTAACCTGTTAGTTAATTAGTTAACAGTTTAGGCTTGGTTCCAAAGGATACTGAAATTATTAAATTAAATAAGGGACCAAAAAAAAACCCCTATTAAAACCAACACTTCCTTACTTTCTTTCCATTTCCACTTTACTTAACTTCCTTGCTATGTAGCAAAGGGAATGAATACTAAATGCAATAGATGCAATGCAATGCATTGATTACACAACAAGAACCATAAAAAAAAGGGGGAAGAAAACTAACCCCCCCCATCCTACCCTACCCCATCCTATCCACCCACCCACCACATTATTTAAAAAAAGAGAAAAAAAGAAAAAGCCCACAGTAAAAGACAGGGCAAGGGAATCATCGAATCAACCAGGTAAGGTAAGGTAAGCCTCAACCAAACAAAACAAAACAAAACAAAAAAACAACTCGCTATCCACTACCCATCCACCCCCCTTGTAACCACCATCCAACCCCCCCTATACCACCAACATCCCCCCAACTTTCTCTACTTCCCCCCCCTATCCTCCAACAACGCCGTCGGCGCCACCTCCTCCAACGTCTCATCCGAGAATTTCAAATCCTCCTCAATATCCACCGTATCCTTAATCTTGAACAAAATGACCGGCAGCGCGACGAGCATGGAGCCGCACAGCAGGCCCCAGTTGATGCCGAAGGTGGCCATGAAGGAGACTTTTTGGTCGTCGATTCTGTTTTAAACAAGAAAATGGGTTAGTTGGGTGGGGTTAGTAATAAAGGGGGGGGGGGAGGGGGGACGCACTGCCAGGTAACGGCCGAGCCGACGGATTGCAGGCCCTTGTAGAAGCCGGCGAAGTTGGCGAGTTTGCGGCCGTTGTTGGTTAGGGAGCCCATGAACCTAGGACTCGTGTTAGTTGCAAATGCAATTGTGGTTTGAAAATGATAAAGATCTCACCAGTAGACACAGGTCTGGAAGGCGGCGTCGTAAAAGCCGTAAAAGATGTACAGGAACATGCCGCCAATATACTTGGACTCCTTCCAGTCGATACGGTACGAATCCTCTGGCGCGGTGTCTTCGCGCGTATACTCCCTCTGCCACGCGTAGCCGCCGCCCCAGATGGCCATGGTGATGATGAAGAGCGAGGCGAGGCCGACACGGGCGCGGGTGGTGCGGCGGAGGAATTTGCTGTCCAGGACGTAGCCGTAGACGAAGGAGCCGAGCATCTGGGCGAGATAGTAGAGACATCCGTTCAGGGCGCGGGTGCGGATGTTGAAGCGGGCGCTGTTGATGTTGTTGAAGTGGTAGGTGTAGAACCAATTGGAGGCGATGAACATGGGGAACAGGGCGATGATGTAGTAGTCTGTGCGGAGGACTTGCACGAGACCCTTGAACTCGGAGAGCCAGGAGGGGTTCTTCATGACGATGACTTTGGAGCCGTCGGGGCGGCGCACGTGCTTGGAGTCGACGAGGAAGAAGCACAGGATGAAGCCGACGAACATGAGGACCATGAAGGCGATGTAGGTGGAGTCGGCGACGGCCTTGCCGGAGGGGTTGTTGAGGTTTTGGAACAGGGGGACCTATGTGGTGGTTAGACACGTGGAGATATGCAGAATGTGCGTGAGGATATGCATGTATGGTGTGTGCATGCAGGACATACCAAGTTCCCAATGACGGCGCCAAGGTTGAAGATGATCCAGAACCACGAGATGAAGCGGCCCTTGGATTTCTCATCGGGATAGCTCATCATCACGGCGCCCTGGGCGCACCACAGACAGCCAGCGCAAGCACCCAGCAAGGCGCCGGCAAAGGTGAGGAAACCGAGATTGCGGTTGTGGTTGTAAGACAACATGGAGCCGACGTAGAGGAAGTAGCCGAAGCCGCCAAACATGAGGGTGAAGCGCAGGCCGATGCGGTTGGCGATGGAGCCGGCGAAGAAGCCGACGACGGCAAAGGTGCTGTACAGGGCGGTGTTGCCCTGGTTGACGGCGTGGGCGTCTTGCTGGCCACCTCCGCCCAGGCCGTTGAGGGCGTTGTACATGCCGGGACACATGAAGCAGACAAAGGACACGATCAGCAGCTGGGAGACGGGCGAGGCATAGTAGGGCAGCGTGAGGGGGCCGATCTTGTGCGATTTGTACATCCACGGGCTGCCCGACAGCACTTCGGGGGCGGCGGCGGCCTCCTCGTCGGCGGCCTTGTCGACCTGGGGGTCAGCGGTCTTCTCCTGGGAAGACATAGCTATGTGGAGTTAGTGGTGTAGATCGGGGAGAGAAGAGACAGCACAGAGTAGTAGATAGTAAATAGGATAGCATACCCAGCTGTTGGAGCAGTGTTGGTCAATTGGTGATTTGAGTTCCGCGGCAGTGAATTAGAGCTTAGCTGGTGGATGCCAGCACGGAGAGGGAGACGAGGGCGCACAGCTTGAGAGTAGGGATAGAGGTAGGGTAGAGGGAGAGAGGTAAAGAGAGAGAGGAGAGGAGAAGAGAAGAGAAGAGAAGAGAGAGAGATGAGGTTGTCGAGGTGAGAAGAGAAGTTGCTGGGCGCGACGGCAGTTAAAGCACCAACACCAACAACAACAAAGATAGCCACAGTCAGCAACTAACTAGTTGTTCGATCTGTAAATAGACGGAAATAGACAAGACAGCGGCCCCAGTCTCCACCGCAAAGTCAGATACACACCCAACCGTGGCTGGAATCCGGGGAGCAATCATCAACCATCAATCATCACCCGTCGCAGTGACGGTGAGACGGGGATATCCAGACAATATCCAGACAAGAATAGCAGTGCGACACGGCTGTGAGACTGAGACTGGGCTGGTTGGACGGAGAGTTACACCGTCAACTACTAACTATATCACTCTTCTCATCTACAACAACACACGGAATGGCTGTGAATACCTCTCTGCCATCAACTCCTCCCACTCCCCCGACTTGTCTATCCCAGCTCTGTTAATCCCCGTTGATTCTTCAGCCACGAGGCCGGTCTCAGGTTGCAGCCGCGCAGAGTCGAGGAGAATGCTGCGGTGCGGCAGGGTTACATCTCATTTTACTTTCACTGCTTGCAGCTGCCGGCCATTGGTTGCGAGTGTTGTCGGTGCTCACCTCATCAGCCACTTCTACCACTATTAAACTAATAATAATAACAAAATGATAATAATAAAATAATGATAATATCCTAATGTATTTTGTATTTTATATTTTATATTTTACTGCTGTATGGTTACATCCAGGTTACCATACCCCAGGTGTATCCACCGTACCATACATACCATACCACTGTTTGTATTGCCCTGTATTGTATCGATCTCCATCTCCATCCATGTACTCCGTATCATCATATCTCCATTCCTCCATGAATCAATCCTACGCAACACACAACCCAACCCTCCAGCTGGGCAGTCTGGCCCCGCTCTAGTTAGTAGCTTGACATCCATATCCCATTCACAGCTCTTGACTCCCTGGGCTGGAGCTGTGTGTTCCGACTCGGCTTTCGGGATCCACAGGCTGGTAAAGCTTGTCTGGGACATCCATCACTGTAGACTCGGGACTACCTGCTTTATTCACTAACACGCTTTATTCATATACTTCACATCTAGCAGCTGAATTGCTTACTTGCTGGCTGCGACCAAATAAACCCTTCCATATCTCTATCCTCCTCCACTGAAGCCAACTCCTACTCAACCTCTCTCCTACAGTCAACATCTACACCATGCCCTCCGCCATCTCCCCCTCCCCCTCCCCCTCCCCCTCCCCCCAAACACCAACCCCAAACACATCCCCAAACACATCCCCCACCCCCCGCATCACTAAATTCACAAACTGCCTCATCCCCCTCAACAACCAGCTCGTCCCCCGCGACATCTGGGTCGACTCCTCCACCGGCAAGATCCTCGACCCCCAACAGGCCTTCTACGAACACAAGCTCTCCCCAGACCAGACCCTCGACCTGGGCGGCCGCATCCTCGCCCCCGGCTTCATAGACGTCCAGCTCAACGGCGCCATCGGCTTCGACTTTTCTGAACCCCGCGACACCAAGGAGGAATACGATGCCGGTCTGCGCGAGGTCAATAGGGCGCTGATCAGGACGGGCGTGACGAGCTATCTACCCACCGTGACGAGCCAGCGGGCAGAGGTCTATCCAAAGGTATTCATATCCACATATCCCATTCCCTGCGAGATACCAACACAAAACCAAACCAGGTCCTCCCCTCCCTCGGCCCCTCCGGCGCACCCCGCGACCCTTCCCACGGCGCCGAATCGCTCGGCGCCCACGTCGAAGGGCCCTTCCTCAGCCCCGGCAAAAACGGCATCCACAAAAAATCCGTCCTGCGCACCGCCCACACCGGCCTCCAAGACCTAATAGACGTCTACGGCGCCTCCAACATCCCCCCCGAAACCCCAGACACCGCCCCCGCCCAATCCCCCACCATAAAACTCCTCACCGCCGCCCCCGAACTCGGCACCATGCAATCCCTGATTCCCGCCCTCTCCGCCCGCGGCATCGCCTACTCAATCGGCCACAGCGACGCAACCTACGAACAAGCCCTGGCCGCCCTCTCCGCCGGCGCCCGCATGATCACCCACCTCTTCAACGCCATGCGGCCCTTCGCCCACCGCCACCCAGGCATCTTCGGCCTGCTCGGCCAATCCGAGCTCCCCGACTGCCCGCGCCCGTACTACGGGTTGATAGCTGATGGCATCCACCTGCACCCGACCAGCGTGCAGATCGCGTTCAACGCGCACCCGGATGGGATGGTGCTGGTGACGGACGCGATGAAGCTGTGCGGCATGCCGGATGGGGAGTATGCGTGGACGAATGGGGAGAGGATTGTGAAGAGGGGCGCGCTGTTGACGCTTGTTGGGGGGGAGGGGGAGGGGAGGATTGCGGGGAGTAGTGCGACGTTGGTGCAGTGTGTTAATAACTTTCGGAGGTGGGCGGGGGCGCGGACGGTGGCGGCGATTAAGGCGGTGACGGAGACGCCGGCGAGGATGTTGGGGGTTGAGGGGGTGAAGGGGGTGGTGAGGGTGGGGGCTGATGCGGATTTGGTGGTGTTGGAGGATGTGGTGGTTGAGGGGGAGGGGGAGGGGGGGAGGGAGTTGAGGGTTGAGCAGGTTTGGAAGTTTGGGGTTAGGGTTTATTAGGTAGGGGTGTATTTTTCTTTGATCTTCTTCTTCTTCTTGTCTTGTTTTAGTCATTTTCTACAGTTTCCCATTCCTGCCTTGTTTCTTCATATATGCATACATACATACTACAGCCAGTTATTAGTCAGTTAGTTATATAAAATAACCATTAGATTTTATCTCAAAGAGCACACAACGCCAGTTCCCTGAATTAAAACAATTGAAGAAAGTATATAATTACCCAAAACAAAACAAACAAAATAAGCAAAATAAATAAATAAAAAGTAATAATAAACTAACAATGCTAGGCTAAATGGATTACTCCGTACATCAAACACAGCAAGAGAATTGAAAAAAAAAGCAGCTCTGTTTGTGACGATGACGTCACATCACCTTATCCGATAAGATAAGATAAGAAGAGCCACGGCAAGTTCAATCAATTCAATGCATATGTGAGCGAGTTGAGTTGGGTTATCCTCTGCCACCATGAAAAGTAATAATAATTAGGAATAATAGAAATAATAGATATTAATAAATAGAACAAAAGCAAATCAAAATCAATTAAGAAGTAAGTTATTAAAAATAAGCTGGGTTTTTAGTTTTAGTTCTTTAGTCGGGAGAGTAAAACGAATCAAAATCAAAATCAAAATCAAACAAACAACAAACAAAAACATTAATAAGAATTAAATAAGTAAGTTAAGTAAAGTAAGTAAAGAAAAGGGCAACAAACAAAAAACAAAAAATAAAAAACCATATTATCTTTTCTTTTCCACCTCCCGTGAATTTGTTGAAAAATCAAAAAAGTCAAAACAAACGATTATTATTACTGTGTGAGAAAAACCCCTCATGATGATGCCGTGCCGTGCCATGCCGTGTTGCGTGCGTTGCATGCGTGCGTGCGTGCGACGTCGACGTCGAGAGAAGGAATGGAATATTGGAAATGGAAATGGAAATGCTGGAGATTGGAAAGAAGCGGAGCGGGCCGAGAATCCTGGACTCATCGATGGGATGGGTTTTTGCTGTTGTCTGTCGGATTTTGTTCGTTCGCAAAACGGAATTCCCGCGTTCTTTCTATTTCTCTTTTTTTTTTCATCCTCTATAAGTTGAGGGTGATGGGGACGCAGCCGAGGAAGATGAGGCCGTTCTGTTTGGTTTTGGTTAGTGGTTTGTGACTGGGCTAGATGCGGAAGAAGGGGGGGGGGGGGAAATAGATATATATATACCATCTTATTCTCATTGCAGCAGACAGCATTCGACTTGCACCCGTTCAGCAGATCAATGTTCAAGATCCCATCCATTGGCTGGCCTATTCAATCCATCCATCCCTGTCAGCAAGCTCATCCTATCCCACATTTTCCTCAAAGTCCCGAATTAGATTAGGCTTAAACATACACTCAGTAGCAACGCTGCCACCATGCTTCTTCGCATCCTTATCCATGCCAATCATCTTGAGCGCCTTCTGCAGCGACTGGTCCTCGCTCGACGTGCTGGTGTTGCAGCACTGCGGCTTGGAAGAGCAGGTCTTGCCGCCGTCGTTGCGGATGGCGAGCGGGGAGCCGACTTCGCCGCTGTGCGGGGGCAGGGCCAGCGCGCTGGCGAAGGTGGTGATGAAGGCGGCGAGGGAGATGAAGATTTGGAGCTGCATTTTGGCTGGTTTTGGGCGTTGTGGTTTTTCGTTTTTGTTTTGAGATGGGCGTGGGAGGGAGGTTGGTTGGTTTTTTGGTTTTTGTTTTTTTTTTTTTCCGTCGGAAAGAGTGTGGGTGTAGTTGGAGTAATGAGTGTGGGGGATTTTTTGGATTTTAAATGATTGGATGCTTTTGCTTTGCTTTGCTGCGCTTGATGAGGAGGGGAAAGAGGTGTTTGGGATCGGGGGGAGGGGGGTTTATATAGCTTTTTCTCCCCTCTGTGTGGGATGGGGTGTTTTGGTGGTGAGGAGATGTCTCCTGCTCGCGACATGGCGAGATAGACCACCGTCAAGGGGTTACGTGCAACTTGGAGAGAGCGTGGAAGGTAACTATCTCCCCATCCCGGGCCCTAACATGGTGTCAGGAGTCGATGTGGCGTACTCAATCCGATGAGATTGATATTCGCAATCCAATCTAACTGCGTCCAGATCTGAAGAAGGGTTCACGAAGGTGGACGGGATCAGGGCTTGACGCAGGAACCGTCCCGTTTGTCAAGGTTCAGATTGCACAGAATCCATATTGGTGTGCGGTAGTTTCAGGATCAGTAACAGAAAGTGCCAATAGTTCGTGATGCTCCTAATCAAACTGCGCAACGCAAGATGTTGGAAATCGAACCGGCCGGTACACCAGGTACCTGAGTAAATGTCACCGGCAAAGCAATGCAGGGTCGGGAGGGTTGCATAGGGATGGCCGAGCTCGAGCTTCGATTTCAATCGAGGTGTATATGAAACGGTAGGGCGGGAGTAAACGTTCGTCGTTTACTGGAAATGGCAATTGTGATCTCTGACTGGTGGTTTTGTCGAAGGTGTTTTATTTGCCTCCTGGCAATGGGGTCCGGTTTAGTTTAAAATCCTCTTGTGGAAGTTGACGACGGGTATTATGAATTTCATAAACCAGTTTGTTTACGGGGTTCTAAAACAAGAGAAGATAGAAGAGAGAGACATAGGGGGTTTGCCGGCACTTCCGTGAATAGTATCTAAGAACGGAGATCGAATGTAATTCTGGGAAGCGGCGATTTGTTGCTGGCTTGCGGAACGAACGGCTTTGGAATTGATATGTCGAGGTATGCTACATCTGAGTTTGGATATCCGGCTGGTCATCAAATCGCCACGGTCGAAAAACATGTCCTGAAGAATTTTCTGTGTGACAGCCTAGGAGTCCACCTCAGTCCAGTCGAGGGCAAAATGGTTTTGTATGTCAAACGGTCTGATCCAGCTGGCAATCAGTTTTCAAAAATCTCATACGATTTTCCACTCGATCAACTGTATGGAGATGAAGCTGTATTAGCTAAAAGTCGCTGTGTGGGGCTGCTTGTCTTAGCTGGTAACTATGCAGCTATTCCAGCTGCTATCAGGATGTTCCAGATTGTCCACAGGTTCGGAATCATATGTGAAATATTTGGAAATACAGAAAAAAACGAAGATATCTTGATGAAAAAGAATATCTAGTCAATTGACAGAATATTCTTATCAGAGAAAGGGAAAAAATCCAAAGCAACGAGATCAGCCACCGGGTCTAAATAGAGATAGATATCACTTCAACAGAAAAGAAAAACAAAGAAAATTCGTTTCTTCCAAATATCATACCACAAGTCGACAAATCACAACCGCGCAGCCTCCCTCGTCCACCCAGCCTCTTGCGCAATAATCTCCGCCGCCCGCTCCCCAACCGCCAACACCGTCAACATCGGGTTGATAGTCGGCATAACAGGGAAAACACCCGCATCCGCGATACGGAGCTTCTTCAACCCCCTCACCTTCAGCTGTGGATCAACCACAGCCAGCGGATCCTTCTGCACGTCGCCCATCTTCGTCGTGCCAGCGGGGTGGTAGACAGTGTGCGCAGCACGGCGGCCGTACTCGCTCAGCTGCTCATCCGTAGTGACGTTGGGACCTGGTGCAACCTCCCGTTTGATCCAGTCTTTGAAGGGAGCCTGCTGGGCGACTTTGCGCGCGGCCTTGAAGCCGGCAACGATGGTGGCGGCGTCATAACCTTCTGGGTCGGTGAAGTAGCGGAAGTCGAGTGCCGGTTTGACGTTTGGATCGGCGGAGGTCAGGTAGATTCTGCCGCGCGAGCGCGGGCGGGGGATGTTGGGCGTCATGCAGAAGGCATTGATGGGCACGTCATAGCCGAGACGCTCGGTGTTGAGACAGAAGGGGATTTGGTAGCAGTGCATCATGATATCTGCGGCGTCGCCGTCGAAGCCGGCCGCATTGGGCGCCTCGCGGCGGAGGAAGATTCCGGCGTCCGAGTCCATGGTGGTTTGGTTGGGTGGGACGGGCTGGTTGAGTTCCCAGATGATAATGGTTTCCGGGTGGTCGAGCAGATTCTCGCCTACACCTGGTAGGTCTTTGACCACAGGGATTGAGAGAGAGGAGAGTTGTTCTTTGGGCCCAAGGCCAGACAGCAGAAGCAAGCGGGGGGTATCCACGGCTCCAGCACAGAGAATAGTCTCCCGTTTCGCGTTCAAGGTCAGTTTTGTTCCAGACTGAAGGGTAATGTTCACGCCTGTCACGGTATCACCAGCAACATTCACGCGCGAAACCCATGCGTTGGTGAGAATGGTCAAATTTGGCCGCTTCTCGTCTCCGCGAAGAATTGGGTGGATATAGGCGACGCTTGCACTGCTGCGACGGCCATCATCCGGGTTGTACGAAACCGAGAAGAATCCCACACCCTCAGTCAACTTTCCCTTGGACCGAATTTCCTTGTTGAAATCCTCAATGATCGGGATACCCAAGGCGGAGGAGCAAGAAGCCACCCAATCCTTGCACAGTTGGTTCCGATGGCGGGCGTGTACTGGCTGGACGGTGTTGCGCAGGTTGTCGAGGAGGCGGGTAAAAGTCTCGAAGGACCAGCCCTTGCAACCCATGCTCTCCCATACCTTGCAGTCATACTCGAACGGGCGGAAGGAAATCAGGGTATTATGGCTAGAGCAGCCACCAAGCACTTTGGCGCGGGAATGGCGGATATGGCTGTTTCCTACAACAAAACAAAAAAAAGCATGTAAGTGCTGCACAATTGCCGCGTGGGGGATCCGATTCAACCAAAAATGGAGTTCACATCGCCATCTGAATCTGGTGCTTGTGGGCCATTTTTGCTGGACTGTTAGCAGCAGCCGGGGGAGAGTAACGTACCCATTGGTTGTTCGGTGGTGGGATAGTCATAATCCAGCTCTCCTCCCAGCAGTTTGAGCCAGTCTTTAAGCAGGAGGACTCTGTCGTCCATGAAATCGCTGGGGCCGGCCTCGATCAGGAGAATCCTCATGCGCGGCAAATATTCAGCCAGCCTGCTGGCGATAACGCAACCGGCCGTGCCGCCGCCAACAATGACATAGTCATAGCTGTCGACATCGGCGGGGGAAATCTGTGTGGTGGTCGCCATAGTTGATTCGTGTTGAACGGACGGAAAGGGAGACCTTGTTGAAGACCTCACAGTTCAAAGAGCGGGAAGTGAGGAAACAAAACGAACGCGGTTCTAGCGAGAGACGGGCTCAAGAGGAGGGAATAGTAGTTCTTCTCGAATTCGCCTTGGCTTTGCCTACGTAACTTGAACGATAGGATAGGGCGTTGTACAAGTAAAAGCACAGCTCTCTCTTGCTGACTGGCGGCGGAACAAACCCACAAAAACAGCGACGGGGAAGCTGCAGGTTTTAAGAGACAGGCCAGGAGAACTTGGAGAAATTTTCCCTGGTTGTTCCCATCCGCAAGCCGTGGAGTCTAATATAAAATTCGAGATCCGTGGCGGGCGGTGGAGATGTTGAGTTCGGGAGTTTTTTGCCGCCGCCGGCGCTTGGCCAATGACGTCGTTGGAACCGCGGCTGACTCAGCCCGAGCGGCGGCCGGGCGCCAAGAAATGATCGCCGAGCCGTGGGCTGAGAAGGGAAACACAATCCTATTGGTCGAGAGCGGCCAGCCATGGTACATCGTGCCGCATAGTGGCGTGTATGGCGCACAATGTCACTCGCGGAGGAGAGCGGTCTGCACAGGTTCAGCGCGGCGCGTGTAACTTGTGGCCGGAAGAGGCTTTCGTACGAGAGAATGGTGGTTCGCAGAATAATTCGTAACATTATACGGAGTAATAATAACAACGATATTGTCGTGTAATTCATTGTCCAATGCGACTCGGATAAAGTTTAAGAGACGAGGATTTCTTGGCGCGCTCTAGACCTACCCATGGTACGTCATGCCACGTGACCCGTCTCGCCCTTGACCCAATATCAAACCCTAATTCTTACAGCTTCATCTTCATTCTCCAGACGCAGCGAATACTACAGGATTATATACCCAGAGAGAGGCCCATATATCGGCTCCTATAACCCTGTCTGCCATCTATTACATTCCCTGCGCCCATCATGTCACCCTCGCAATACTCCCCCACACGCCTCTTCTACGACGGCCAGGCGCAAAGCTCCACCTCCGGCAAACTTTTCCAATCCATTGACCCCTCCACCAGCGCCGTGCTCGCAGACGTCGAAGCTTCATCCCATAGAGATGTCGAGGCCGCCATCAACTCTGCCCGAAACGCATTCCCCTCGTGGTCGCAGACCTCCCCCACCGCCCGTGCCCGAGTCCTCATAAAAGCATCCCAGATCCTCCGCGCCCGAAACGATGAGATCGCAAAGGTGGAAACACAAGATACAGGCAAGCCGTTTTCGGAAACGAGTACGGTAGATGTCGTCACGGGCGCGGATGTGCTGGAGTATTTTGCGAATATGGTTGGCGGCGGCGGGTTGAATGGGGAGAGCACTCAACTGCGAGAGGATGCGTGGGTATATACGAAGAAAGAGCCGTTGGGCGTTTGTGCTGGAATTGGCGCATGGAATTATCCTATCCAGATGTAAGTTCTGCATATCCATCTCCCCAATATCCCATCCCTCCCATCTAACGCCATAAACCCAGAGCCCTCTGGAAATCCGCCCCCTGCCTCGCCGCCGGCAACACCATGGTCTACAAACCCAGCGAATTCACCCCACTCCACGGCCTCATCCTCGCCAAAATCTACTCCGAAGCCGGCCTACCCCCGGGCGTCTTCAACGTCGTCAACGGCGCCGGCGACGTCGGCGCCTACCTCACCGCCCACCCCTCCATCGCCAAAGTCTCCTTCACCGGCCAGGTAGCCACAGGCAAGAAAGTCGCCGGCTCCGCCGCCAGCAACATGAAATACGTCACCATGGAACTAGGCGGCAAATCCCCGCTCCTCATCCTCCCCGACGCAGACATTGAATCCGCCGTCGACGGCGCCATGATGGCCAACTTCTTCAGCACGGGCCAGGTATGCACGAACGGGACGCGCGTGTTCGTCCCGCGCACGCTCAAACAGGCGTTCGAAACCCGCCTACTGGAGAAGATGCAATACGTCCGCGCGGGACCCGTAATGGACATGTCGACAAACTTCGGCCCGCTCGTCTCCGCAACCCACTACGACAAAGTAACCAGCTACATCCGGCACGGCATCGAAACTGACCGCGCCACCCTGCTCTACGGCGGTTTACACCAGCCCACTTCCCTGCCCGAAAACCTCCGCTCGGGCTTCTGGATCGCCCCTACAGTCTTCACTGATTGTACGGATTCCATGAAGATCGTGCGCGAGGAGATTTTCGGCCCCGTCATGTCCATTCTGACATATGATAGTGTCGAGGAGGCGGTGAGGCGGGCGAATGAGACGGAGCTGGGGCTGGCGGCGGGCGTGTTCACGCGGGATATCAATATGGCGCATAGGGTGATTGCGCGGTTGGAGGCGGGGATTACGTGGATTAATTCGTGGGGGGAGAGCCCGGCGGAGATGAGCGTGGGTGGGTGGAAGGAGAGTGGGTTGGGGGTTGAGAATGGGCGGAGGGGGATTGAGGCGTGGGTGAGGAATAAGAGTACGCTGGTTGATATGAGTGGGGCAATTGGGACGGTTTTTACGAAGTTGTAGATGGGGGGGGTCCATATCTTATGATAACTGGGAGGGGGGGTATGAATGAATAAATGTAAGAAATATATCCATTGGCAATTTATTTTAGCAAGTTGATGAAAATTGCGCTTCCTGTTGATGTTTTAGTTCGTGAGCTATCTATATCATACCCTGGTCGTCACATTTATATATACCACACGTCTTACTCAAAAACAACAACAATAGTAAATAAATAAATAAACAGCTCCGGGCTATATTGTACATTCCTCTCTATAACGTTCCCCTGCAAACACAGGCATTTTTTAAAAGCTATCAGTGAGCAGTTATCCTACAATACTATATATCCACGCATGCATAAATTGAATCAATCTCCGTAGAAAAGAAAAGAAAACGAAAAAAAGAAAAAAGACAAAATCCGCTTGATGTGAGTAGATAGTATGCCAATGTAGACGTATGTTGGTAAAGAAAAGAAGAAGAAGAAAAATACAAAACCTAAATAAAGGAAAATGGCGGAGATATCTCGAGTGAGGTCATAACTGTGTCGTGAAAAAAAGGGGGAGAAAAGGGAGAAATAGAAATAGAAGAAACAAACAGAAAAAGAAAAGAAAAGCAACCGTCCTCTATCCAACCCCACCGAACCACGTATCCTTTTTAATAATTGCAAGTCAATAGATTTTTCAATCCACACCAGTCAGGCCAGTCTTATGTGCGGGCATCATCTCCATCCATCCAGGGGGGAGAAATATAGATACTTAACCCCCCCGCCTCCCCAGCTAACCACCTACTCCCCATGAATCCTCGACGCCATCCGATCAAACACCAACTCCCCATCGCCCGCCCCCGCCCTCTCCTCCTGCTTAGCCCCAAACAACCTCTCATCCAACCCCGCAATCGCCGAATCCCTCAGTCTCGACGACATGCTATCCGGCGTCAACTCATCCAGCACATCCGGCCCACTCGCCGCGCGATGGAAGCCCGACGTGTCGATGGTGAGCTTCCCACCGCGCCCGACGGGCGTCCTGGCCGCCGCGCTGTCAGTCTCGTCTGGCGGGGTGATGGGGTATTGTTTTGTGCGGTGGACGAGGGGCGGGCCCTGGGTGCGCGCGTCCGTGCCGGATTGTTCGATTGAGGTGAAGTACTGTTTTTTTTTGGCGTTTTAGCTAGGATAACTAACTAGGAATATGGATTCAAGTGGGTGGCGTGATTTACCTTGACGGTCTTAACCTTCAACTCCAACGTCGCATCCTCATCACACACCACAAGCGGATGCTGATGCAGCTGCAGCGCGCTCATCGTCCACATGTGGTTGACACCCCCCTCCAGCCCCATCTGCACGGCCATCGCCTTGTGCGCGCCCGTAGCAACAATCACCACCTCCCTCGCCTCCATAATCGTCTTGATCCCCACCGTCAGCGCCTTGCGCGGCACTTTGTCCACGTCGTTGTCGAAGAAGCGCGAGTTCGCGAGGATCGTGTCGTAGGCGAGTGTCTTGACGCGGGTGCGCGAGTTTAGGCTGGAGCCTGGTTCGTTGAAGGCGATGTGGCCGTCTGGGCCGACGCCGCCGAGGAAGAGGTCGATGCCCCCTGCGCTGAGGATTTTGGATTCGTAAGAGGCGCATTCGGCGGCGAGGTCTGCGGCGTTGCCGTTTAGGATGTTGATGTTTTGGGGCGGGATGTCGACGTGGGAGAATAGGTGTTTGTACATGAAGCTGTGGTAGCTTTGCGGGTGGTCGCGGGGGAGGTTGACGTATTCGTCCTGGGGAGTTGGGGGAGGGGGGTTAGTTTCTTGTCTCAAGGGGGGTTTCCCGTTGGCAAGGGGTAGGGCTTATCTACCATGTTGAAAGTGATGACATGTTTGAAAGAGATTTCGCCAGCTTTATACCGCTGGACAAGGATACGGTAAATAATCTCTGGACTGCTTCCTGTTGGCAGACCGAGGATGAACGGCCTGTCTGCTGTGGGAGCGAATTGCTTGATACGGCCTACATGGAGACGCAGCGACGGGTCAAAAATATGGTCATTTTCATTGATGGGTGGATGAACGGATATAAACAAACAGATGACGACACCGGTACAGGAAATAGGAGAGATAGATGGTATAGCAATACATGCTGGTGTAAATACATGAGGAAAAGGGACAATATAGATATGGCATGCACGTCATGACATACTGATGAGATAGTCCGCAACATATTCTGATACGGTCTGCGGGCTGTTCCTAATTATAACCCTCCTTTAAACAGGTATTAGCCAATACATCGCGAAAGAAGAGTTGAGGGGAGACGCCTTACATGATGGTTGATTTGAGGGGGGCTAGCTGTTGGCTGGCGACAGGGAGCTCGGAAGCTGAAGATGATGGTGATGCTGCTTGATGAGCTGTTTCGGCAGAGGACAGGTCGGATTAGGTTTCAAGAGGAGGTAGTAATCAAGGCCAACTAGTAAGTGTGGTGGTGTATGAAGAGAGAGAGAATATGCAGACGGGAAAAGAAGCTGCCAAAGCAAAGATATAGACCAGCAATCCATTCACCGTACAACAGCAATGTGAAGGAATTCCAATTTCCTTGTCTCCATTTTGCCCCCGCCATCCTTTGTTTGCCTGTCAACTGACAGTAGTATTGAAACCCTGTGTTAATAAAATGCCTATTTCTAAGCCGGGCGACTCATCATTCTAACATCATCATCCGCAAGCTACCGAGCCACCACGCAAGCCGTCCACCAGTCACATAGGGGCGCGGGAAGCATGGCCGTTAGGTTGGGTGGGCAAATTCCCCGTTCCTCGAATCCGGCGGGCATCGTTGCAGGTATAAGTGACATTACCAGGTGGTATGGATTTGCTGGTGGGAATTCGAAAATGATGGATACGCAGGATTATCATCTCTTTTTCCTCACACTGTCTGCCATACACGGTGACAATACACCTAGCAATGGGGGGATGGGAGATGATACCGTACGGTTAGTGTGAAGAAGAGGTACAATTAAGCTACCGTCCGTCTCCAGACCCAATGGCTACGGGGCTAGCGGATCATTCATTCGGGAATCGGGTTTGACGGCGAGAGGGTCGGGTTCAAAGTTCTCCAGTCTTGGTATTTATCTGGACCCATCCAGCCCAAGGTTTGGGGGTCCAATGTAACGGTTGTAACCTTGGAAGACGAGAGTTGAAGAACGAAAGGACCGGCAAACCCAGTTTCTTCACACATTGTGCGCCAGGGTGGGTTGTAAGGAGAACAGTGCTCCGCCGGCTGGGAGAATGGGAAACATCCGTATATTAGTTACCGGCGTGTATCGCCTGTGGGGGAACCTTGGAAGATGCCATGTTCCACGTTTTCTGGAAGGGCAATTCGAGTGGGGAGAGCTGGGCTGCAACCCAATCCACCAGCATTAGACGTGCCCGGGAAGTCAACCGAAAGACTCAACCCAATCATGAGCAGCAGAGAGTCTCCAGACTCTCCCCCGCGTGGCTGGCGGTGTATCCGGATAGTTTGGGTTGAGGACGTTTGGCAGGCTAGCTCAACGTTGGTGCATGAAACGAACTCGGCGCGCAGTCCCTATCTAGCGATCTCTTGGCGAGAACAGGGTCGAGATAGCGCAGTTTGAGAGCGTATCTCCCGTCGTCCATCTGTAGACCGTCGTGGTGGTGGTGGTGGTGGTTGATATCACAGCTAGCAGCCTTAGTCAGACTCGGCTATCCAGCTAGCCCGTCCTGGCCCGATTGGGACTGCGACCACCGACGACGTTTTCCCAGCAGCCTCACCATAGTCTGACTCTCATGAACCCGGCCAGCTTCAGTCTGACACTCGCACTCCCGACCAGGGCCAGCATCCCCTCCGAGAGCTAGCCAAGCTGCTGCTGCGGCCAATCCGCGTCGAGCTCCTCCAAGCGCCACTTGTGTCCACTGCAACTCCAACTGCACTGCGACTGTGACCGTGACAGTGGGCTTCTCCTCCAGCAGAAATACCACGCTCAGGTCTCTGCCACCCCCGATCTACAGCCGTCTCCCCACGCTGACGTTGGCTGCTGTCCTGCCCTGCTTCGGCTATTGCTCGCTGTCCCCCGCCTTGCCTGCCCGGCTGTCTTGACTCGCGTCTCCCCGCTGGCGTGAGAGCTCAGACGCGGGTTAGTGCCCATGGCGGCCGCCAAGGACATTGAGCTCTCCCCAGAGTGGGAGAGCTTCGATAGGTACGATTGTAACTTGTCTCTTCATTGGTGGTGGTGGTGCTGCTTAGTCTTCACATGTGGGCTGTCTCCCCGCGCGGAGAGCTGCCATTGTTCTGTGTCCTCCGTGGTTATCCCATCCCCCTTCTTATATGTAACCGTCCACTGTTGTAAATGCTGCCCAAGCATTCCACTCCCATAATTCCATAATCTATCCCACTGTGCCCGTTGCTACACCCGCCGTCAGCTGTGTCCAAGCTCTCCGCGCTTCTCGCGCTTCCCTGGACCCCCCCCCCCCTTACCGCAGACCCGCACCGCGCAAAGAGATGTCTTGAACGTGCTTGGGCTAACTGAGACCTCGCCACCATGCGCGACTTTGGCTACAGGCAGATGGGCCAGCTCTTTGTAATGGGCTTTGATGGAACTAGCGTCACTCCGCAGATACGCTCTCTGATCGAAGACTATCATATCGGGTCCATCATTTTAACCGCCAAAAATCTAAAATGTGCAGACTTCCCTTTCCCTTGAGTTTTTTGTTCGTCTTACATTACGTTTGTTTCCCGCTCCGAGGAACATACTTCTGTCTGTGATTGGATACCCCCCTCCTCCCAGATCCGCTACGCGTTTATGGGTGGAGCCGTAATACTTTATGCATAAATTTTAGTGATATCAGAAGCTGATACCTCAATGTAGCGGCAGAAGAAACGACCAAGCTCGTCCTTGAGCTACAAACTATTGCCCGGAATGCCGGGCATGCCGCTCCGCTGATGATCGGCCTCGACCAGGAGAATGGCGGTGTCAACAGTTTATTCGATGAAATTTACATCCGTCAATTCCCCAGTGCCATGGGGATGGCCGCCACGGGTTCAAAAACCTTGGCCAGAGAGGTCGCAAAGGCCACTGCCCATGAGCTCAGTGCTGTTGGCGTGAATTGGATTCTCGGGCCCGTCCTGGATGTTTTGACCAATGCGAGAAATCAACCACTAGGAGTGCGGAGCATAGGAGATGATCCCCAGGAGGTGTCCGCTTATGGTGTGGAGTTTATCAAGGGCTACCAAGATGCGGGTCTGGTTACCTGCGGGAAACATTTCCCTTCATACGGAAATCTTGACTTCTTAGGTTCTTCGACTGATGTTCCAACCATCTCGGAATCACTGGAGCAGCTCAGTCTAAGTGCCCTAGTTCCTTTCCGGAATGCCATAACGAAGGGCTTAGATTCGATGATGGTGGGGGGATGCGCCATGTCGTCTGCTGGGTTTAATGTTATGCATGCCTGCCTGTCAGAACAGGTGGTAGATGACCTCCTGCGGAAGGATCTGAAATTCGATGGAGTCGTCGTATCAGAATGTCTAGAAATGGAGGCACTCAGCTACAACATAGGTGTTGGCGGCGGCACAGTCATGGCCATGAAGGCGGGCTGTGATTTAATCCTCCTGTGCCGGTCCTTCTCAGTTCAACAGGAGGCTATCAATGGACTGAAACTAGGAGTAGAGAACGGAATTATTAATAAAGATCGGATACGGCAGTCGTTACGAAGAGTTTTGGATATGAAGGCACGATGCACCTCGTGGGAAAAAGCGTTGAACCCTCCAGGCATCAGCCTGCTGTCGAAAATGCAGCCATCCCACACCAATCTATCTACCCGAGCATATAACAGCTCGCTTGCAGTTGTGAGAGACAAGCACAACTATCTCCCCTTAACGAACATTCTCGAACCAGACGAGGAGCTTTTACTTCTTACGCCTCTTGTCAAGCCATTACCTGCATCTGCAGCATCACTATCTCTACTCGAAAACCTAAATCGATCAGTGTTATCAAGCGATACGATCTCATGGGAACGCAGTGCTTCGGTTGCTAGCGGTGAGAGTGTTTTCAAAGAATTTGGGCGATCGCTTGCCCGACAAAGGAGTGGACGGGTCTTGCATACCTCCTACACGGCTAATGGAGTCCGACCCGTGCATGAGAATTTAATCGACCGAGCGAATGCAGTCATCGTCGTTACCGCCGATGCAAACAGAAATTTATACCAGAACGGATTCGCAAAGCATGTTTCCCTAATATGCAACTCTCAATTTTCTGCTAGCGGTGAGCGCCGGGCCAAGCCATTGATAGTGGTAGCAGTCAGTTCGCCATATGATTTCGCCACGGATCCGTCTATAGGGACATATATCTGCACCTTTGACTTTACAGAAACTGCCTTGCAAGCGTTGGTAAAAATCCTACATGGAGAGCTAACGCCCACTGGCTCACTTCCTGGCTCCCTTAGCCATAGCCAGCGTCTCCAACAGTCCAGACAACACTGGCTGGTAGAGAACTGGAACGAAGACCGAGATGCACACGCGCTAGATAAGCTCCTCGATTCTGTGCGCGAGGACGGAACCCAAGGCCAAAGATCAGAACTTGCAAGCGTGACCTCGAATACTTTTCTTCTCCGCAATAACGATGTGGAGGAGGCTCATTTCGTCGTCCGCAATAGTAGCACACATGCACTATATGGATTCTGCTCTACGTATTACTTCAAATCCACCGGAACCGGAGTCATCGGCGCACTAATCGTAGATCCCTCAAGGCGAAGGATGTCAATCGGCCACTCCCTCCACAACCGCGCAATCCGCACGCTGGTCCACCGCCCCAGCGTCCGTAGATTCCAACTCGGGTCCAGATTACCAGGGATATATCTAGGGATCCCAACAGGGAATCCCGTAGAACGGAAAAGACTGCGACAGTGGTTTGCTGATCTGGGATGGAACACCGCCCTCTCCCGACCCGTCTGCAGCATGGTGCTTCGCAACCTTGAAAACTGGACGCCGCCGGAAGGCCTAACGAAGGTCCTACAAAGCTCGGATGTAGACTACGATCTTGTCTATGGCTGGGAATATGCGGATTCTGTCCTCGACCACGTGAAGACAAATTCCCGTCTGGGAGTTATGGAGATTTATCGGCGCGGACTAAGCGGCGCGCCCGGGAGTGGGATCATAAGAGCCAAGCGACGCGAGGACGGGACGATATTGGGTACTGTGGTTGTTTATAACTCCACGTCGACGCTGGCGGAGTCTGTTCCGGCGATTAGAGAAGCGCATACCACTGCAGGCGGGATTTCGTCGCCTGTTATTTCACCCTCCGTGGGAGAGTATGCGACGTTAATGCAGGGGCTGATATTGTTGGGGATCAAGCAGATTAGGAAGCAGGGGGCTAGTGCGGTGGTGTTGGATTGTGTATGTTTCCTCTACCCATCATTCATTCCTCATCCCTTCGACCTGATTAACAACATCGTGGTCCATACTTTTTCTATCACCTTCCCAACGTGAGCCTAGCTAAATAATAATTTTTCAAACAGGTTGACGGGGACGGGAACTTTGACAGTCTCTCCGCCATGGGATTCTCTGTCCTCCACAGCTTCGATGAGGTCACTTGTGATGCTGCGACGTGGAATTTGATGTCTGCGCCGTAATGAGACATGTTTACGTATAGTGCTTATGCCTAATGCCAACTGACAGCGTTCACCCTCCCTCCCGCTTCCTAACTCCGCTCTTGACCCATTTATACTTGCCAGAACATCCTCCGCTGCAAAGCCCTCTTGAGCCCGTGGATTTTTCCGGTTGCAATTTGGTAGTAAATTCTGCCTGCCAGCTTCCTTCTCGAAAGCCATCTTGCACTTCGCTCTTCTCTACATATTTTTTCGGTCATTTTCGGGTAGAAGCTTGGGGTTTATAACCTACACATACGATTGACACTCTTACATCTTCTTCTTCTTTTTATTTAACTGGTCATCTCTTTCTCCCCCCCCCCCCCTTGTACCTTTACTTCTTCTTCCTATGACTACCTGGTTCTTTCCCCCCCTTTCTCTTTATTATTTTCATTTTTCATGTATATACCATATACCCCCTCCCTAGCCTATCTACATTGTTGGCTGTCATGTTGTAGCTAGTCTAATTTTACCTATCTTGTTCTTGTTTTGTTAAATTTTGGCCTGGTTAAGTTAGTAGTTAACTGATTTTTTTTGTTTGTTTGGTATGGGATATGGGGTTGATATTGAAATGGAAAGATTTCTCTCTCCCTCCTTTCCTCCCTTTCTTTCTTTCTTCTTTCAGGAAATGCGAATTCAAGAAACGGATCTGCTCAGATCTATTTTATCCATCCATTCATTTGGTCAATTAACAAAAGCAAACTCACACCGTCCTGCTTTCCGGATAGTTGCATATTTTGCCTTTGCTGGCAAAATAGATGGTGGATAATGGGTGATAAGTGATAGGTGATGGATGATGGATGAGGGGGGAAGGGGGGTGCAAGCTAGGTAAATAATATGGAAAAAAAATCAATATATACAATGAATTGAAAAATATCCAATTGCAACCGCAACGCAACGCAATGCAATGGAATACCTACACCAGTACCAGTGCCTGTGCATCACTAGCTAACTAGCTAAATAGCGAACTATCGAAGTCTTGGGCCAACACTGCACGGATATTCAGCCACCCTAATGGTCTCATTCCATACCATCTTGACACTATTTTTCATACATCACGCGATCCTGCCGGTTCCAGATCCAGGTAGGGTCGGGCGTTTATCCAGTCCAGACCGCTGGGCCGGGGATCTGTTTAAATACATATGGGTTAGTGAACGGAAGCACATTTCTCTAAAGGTAATGAAAAGGTTGGAGGTGGGGGTGGGAAAACATTGTTGTAACTCACAGGATACTCCTCATCTCCCTGGTAGATATCAAACACTACACCGGGTGTATCCGCAGTATAGGCGCCGGGGAAGGCGACGAGATCCGAGCTACGACACGTTCCAGTTAGTATAATAAATAGCAGCACAAGCAAGCCAAAATAATGAGGAGGTTCATTTCATTCCATTCCCATTTCAGGGGACAAAACTTACGGCGTGGCGCTTCCGCTTCCCTCAACGGTAACTTGGAAACAACTTGGGTATATTTGGGCGCCTGGGTATGCGTAGGCGGCATGCAGGGCCCAGAGCTCGTGGCGGACGATGTAGTTTCCTGGGGCGAGGGAGGCGGGGATGGTGAAGGTGTATGCGGCCTATAGTGGGATGGGGTTAGGGAGGGGTGGCGAGAGAGATCGGACGGGGGTTTAGGTGTAATATGGATGAATGGGTTACTTACGTTTGTGATTAGGGGGTCCTGGAGTTGGGTATGAGCGTTAGCGGGATGTTGGGGTTTGTTTGAAGGTGTTTATGGGGATGATGGGATGGGAGGGAATGAATAGGGGGGAAACGAACCGATGCCCATGTCCCGTCAGCGTGTTTCCCGTCTTCGGCGATCTTGAACCAGACGGCGCTATGAGGTGAACCACCGTTAGTTAAACAATATTTAACTTGGTTAATTCCATGGATGGGTGAGTAGGCACGGATCAGATAGATGCATACTCGGTCCCAGGCTCATATTCACTGCAATCACCCGGACATTTGGCCATGTATGTAATGGTAGGGCCCTAACGTCATCCATCTCTTGTTAGCGTCCATGAAACTAGACAAACAGTTTCTGTCGAACTGCTGGACAAACCCGATGAGTATCTGGCCAAGTAGTCCACTGCAAGCTCTGCGCCTTCCCGGCGGTCACGGCCGCGCTTAGGACGGCCGGCTCGCTGCCAGAGGCCTGGTAGCCGTTGCATTGTAGGTCTACGGAGGCGAGGTCCTCGACTGGGCCGTTGCCGGGGATTTTGCGGAAGATACGTTCGGGGGGTGGGTTTGCTGTTGTGAGAAGAAGTGTGAGAAGGTTCTGGCCTCAGGGGTCTTTTTGAAAGCGTGTGATTGCGCTGCTTTAGGCTGCCAGGGGGATATATTGTAGTGGTGAAATGAATAGCCACATACTATAGGGATCTATGAAACGTTCTGTTAGCTTGTCATTGTTTGGAAGAGAGCAAGATTGTTTAGATATTACCTGTGTTGGGGTCGTAGCCAGGCCACTCGGTGCCGTCAAGGACGGCGGAGGTTACATATCCATGGGCAGAGACCGAGGTGGCGCCCAGCAAGACGGCAACCGTCGAAGTAAGGATTGAGCTTTTCATACTGGACAATCACAGATTTCAATATAAAAATAACGTGGCGATCAATATCGAGATCAGACTCTGGTCATGGCTGTTCCAGGGAGGCCCCGGCTACACCTTATATATGATAGACCCGCTGCACCGGGAGTCTCAAAGCCCCATGAAGAATTTCGTGGCCAGGATAACCCCCTTCCCTGTATCCCGTCTTGCAAGGCAGTCCCGCAAATATCAAGGGATTTTCGAGAACTGCCCCTCACCCTGTCATGTTCGCTGGAGTGGGCGTTTGAGAAGAGCGCCGTCCCAGAGGTTGCCCACCTGCCGCGGTCCATCTGACCCTTCTAAAGCGTTCTACGGTAGAACGGGCCGTAGAGTGGCAGGCATCGGTATCCGAATTGTTCTAGTCGGCGTGTTCCCCGCGGAAGAAACGTGTCGACGGCTTCGTTTTAGTTGTGGATCACTGCCAGAGCGCGTTTCAAGTGGCTGGTAATCGGCTGGGCATCGGGCTGGCCTTTTTCTGTCCTCGGTGATGATTTTTTGTAGCAGTAATGCCACCAATGATTGATTGTTCCGGGGGCTGGATACTTCGAGTTATGGCAATCGTTGCATTGAACAAGATTTGCTCTTGATAGAGAATGACGACGTTGCTATCCTTTTCATGGCTTTCCTTTCAATAGCTGCAGGTTAACTAAACAAGGGGGAAGACCAAACGCGGATTCGAAACCACTGCGGGGAAGCGAAACGCCCCGATAGGCACGGTTTGCTTCATGTACCTGGGTAGAGTATCAGTTTATTTATACAAACTCCGGTAAGGGAGAAGTTTCGGGACATTCTCCCAGAGAGATGATGGCAAGTACTCACAGACGCATATTTTGGATACGGAGAAAACGACAGAACCGATGCAGGGCGTGTTACACTCTTTTCCTGCCCAGCCATAGTTTGATTTGATCTATCCCGTCTACATGGACAACTGGTAGGGACCCCATTCCCCAGACACACGGGAACGGGAGGGTTTGATCCGTGAGAGGGGTGGGCCCTTGTTATCCGGACCCTGCAATGAGCTCTGCGCGGCAGTTGTAAACAATCTTCTTCAGCACGGATAGGTATCCCTACTGTAATGATCGGCTTGGCAAACGGGATAGTGGGAGTAAAACGGGATGATGAATTTTCTGTTACGCCCAAAGAGACTTGAGATTTCATAGATCATGTGGGCCGTGGAAGGTAGAGAGACGGGTTGAGAACGAAGGAGGTAGTTAGCTGGTTATATAAAATTCAGGGTTAGCTACCTATTAACAAACCCACTCGGTTTATGAATGTTATTTACGCGCAGTTCATTCTCCTCCTGAACCTGCTAAATTTACACACTGGTTTATTTACGCATATTTACTCCGTAAATAGCTCTTAATTAAAATTGTAGCAGATACGCAAGCAGTGCCCGCCAGAATCACAATAAAGCAGAAAAGACTGTTTCACAATATTGATCAATCAGTCCCAGCATAAATATCCCTCTGTCTGCCGCCCTCTTTCTCCTCTTCTCCTCTTCTCCCCCCTTCCCCTTTTACACGTTTCCATTTCCCCCTCCCCAACGAAAACCTGGCTTCCCCCACTCAGCAACAAAAGTCAAATATGCCCCAACGACCACAGTAACATGGCTGAATAGACTGAGCCCAATAAATACTAGAACATGCCGATTTCCATTGACATAGTCAAAGCCAAATTGCCGAACCTGACGTCCTCTACTTGTGAGTACAAGGTCATATAACCCCATTGTTCACTCAGAAAGGGACCAATCTTCCATCTCATCTCAACTTTCAGCATATATGATAAACAGTTCTCTCCGAGGCAGAAAGCGATATTTCACACACGTCTGATTCCCCGGCGCACGAAATACAACTATCTTGTGAATCGCATTCATTACCAATTTCTGGACAAATACAGGGGAAAGATATTATAGAACCACTCCCCAGCCATTCAGCGCGAGCAGCAGGGGCGAAACTCAACCGCTGCAACTGTTCACTATCAGCTGGTTGCAGCGTGTGCGCGGAAACGGCTGAAAAATCCAAAACAATTACCATGCGAGTCTGGTGAGGGGGATACGATACAGTGCGTACATGGGTAATGAGTAGCTGGCGGGTTCCGAGGATGGTGACATTCTCGCAAGCAGAAATCGTGGCTCCAAAAATTGCGAAGGGAATCTCGACAAGTAACACACTGAGCATGAACATTCTCCAGTGGTAAACCCCCCGTCTTGTTCCGGAGGAGCTGGCTGTGAAGGTCTATGAGCTGCGGCTGCAATTTTAATCAGCCGGATTTTCTATCTCGTAGCGTCGAGAATGTTGATTGAAAAAATTCCACAAGCGTCTGACGCTCAGCTCCCACAGACCTGAAATATGCAGCTTTTCTATCTGTAATCGCTAATAGCGGGTTAGCAACAATGAGGTCACGTCACGTCTACTGTGACATGCACGGAATTGTCTGCCCTATATGTGCAAATGCTGTACCCCAAGGTGGCAGAGATTGGTTCATCTGGGGATAGGAATGTATCCAATTATTACCCGTCGAGCTCAATGGCATTGCCGACCCGTTTCTGTTCTTCGAGGTTCAGCCCTGCACCCGACATCGCCAATTGAGCCTCAAGGGGAGTGGTACAATCACCCTAGGGTTCCTCGAATGCCACGAAGTGTGCTGGAAGTAGAATGAAGTAAGAGTATGGGATCCCGGTTGTTTTCAAGGTGGGTATACCGTAGAGTCGAACCCATCTGCTGTAGTAGTAGGGTGATATAATGTGAATGAACATGACCAATTCATGGATATCATCTTTTTCTTCTGCCGCAGTATTGTTCTTCTCCGGATCGATCCGACATTCCTGCGCGGGAAGTATTAGACCACATCATCACGATAGAAACCGGTTGAAGAGCGAGGGCTGGGTCATCCTTATAATCTAACAGCTTGAATATGCAGGAGGAAGTCCAAGTTAGCCTTTGTAGGCCAACTAGTTAGTCCTAGACCACCCCGTTGACATGTTTCCAATAATCCACTTTCCCCCTCTGCCCTCGAATGCACTGTAAAGATTGGTGAAGCAATAGGGTTCTAAACTTATAGGCATAAATGACAAATATTTGCAATAGAAGCATGAATGCCGCTTTTGCAAGCATAATCATCTTCAATCTGGCATCATTCTGCCCAAAAGAAGGGGTGTAGTCCAAATTAACTCAAAACTAACCCAAAGGGGTATTTCCTCTTTGGGAACTGAGCCCTAAGACATTTTTATTCTCCCATTTTCCGTTTCCCCTCTCTTCCTCCTGAGTTCTTGTCTTTCTTTTGCTTTGCCTGCAATATTCAGCCAAACAACATACTTTCAAACGAAAACTAGCGAAACAGAGAACAGAAAGCTTTTCTGGTATTTGACAAGAATAAGGCTGTCGAGCGAATGTCTAGTTGACAGCGTCAGGCAGCAAATAGGGGGGTGCATGTGCGAAGCTTGGAGAAGGGACAGGATCAAAGGAACAAGCAGGTTGGCATCCGATCGTATCAGAGAGCTACAACCATGTATGTGCAATGATGTACCCACTTATATAATGGGAAAAGGGGTGAACGTCGGGGATCAGCACGTCTGTCCGCAAAGTGCATCAATTTTGAGAGTTAGCGGGCTAGTACTCTATAGAGAGTGAGGAATTGGCCCTCCACCGATACTATCACCTTTCCCTTTGTTGGGAAGGAGATAGTACTATAACCGCCCGTCAGATTTGAACATTCACACAAAGCCTTCCATCTAAGCACTAAGCGATTGAATCAGCACCGTAGCTCGAGTAGTAGTCGTGTTTTCTTGAGTGGAACACAATATCCAAAGAGAACTGGGGATGTTTGTTGAGCCTTGGTGGCATACTAGCAACAGGAAACAGATTAATGGGAACACAACACCCCACAGCTGAAATATATGTTACTGTGGCTATACAGAACATCTATTGCGGGCATGATGTGATAGGACAAGATGACGGTGAGGGAATGTTGTCATTGGGTGTGAGTTGACGTAATGACTATGCTGTGTGGCCGACGAAGGGTTGAAAAGGAAGGTAAAGGGGCGATGGTGGCTGGTAGTTTAGTCATAGTAATTTAGCTCAAGCAACACGCTTCCAAGCGGCTTCATCGAGCGTGTATCTCTAGTAGAATCAATCTATACAGCTGCATAGGCACTATCCACATATGATGCCGTTGAATAATATTATAGATACGTACCCCGCCATTTCCGATGGGGATGTATTTCCTCGGATAGAACGAAAGGGTGAGCTTCGAACCGAGGAATTCGGCCATCATTGGGACTTGAGTATTGAGACATATTCTCAGTCATGGCCAGCGAAGCCCCGAGGAGACAAATGGCGCAGGTAGAGTAAGTGAACTCGTCTTTATCCGGCAGCGGACACGTCATTTTGGATAGTTGTATCCCTGCGGGAAGTGCCAGCGGGCGGGTGCAGCGGAATCGAGATGAACGGTGGGCCACCAGAGATGCCGGGAGATGGCGACGCATGGGCCAATACCTGATAATCCTTGGTGTAGGTCAGAAACTGGGTGATGTCCAAAATAAAACCGATCATATTATAGGTGGCCTGGTGATGCCCTGCGTTCGGTAAGTGCAGGGTCCTGTGCATAGTGCTGGTCCTGTTCAATGGACTGCTCTGCATCAGAGCCATATTGATCATTACAGATCAAGCTGTGTTGGAAGGATGAAGCAAAGCAATCTTCTTCAGCTTTTGGTAGACCAAGAAAATGATGGCTTAACCATGAGAGGTCAATATAGTGAAAACTGAGCTCCATGATGCGTTGATTAACAGAGGAGTCCAAAGACAAGGCCATCAGGGGTTTGTGACAGTTGGCAGTGGCATGCAATTTGCGGTCGACCGAGAGTTGTCGCGGGGTAAGCGTCTAGTGGCTGGACCATCTAGGGGTTGGATAAAACGCTGGAGGCCCATTCTTGATACTTTCAATCGTCAACTGCTGAATTGGAGACATGTAAGGAGGCATTGGCGAGTCGTCTGACGAGTGAGATGAGAGCTCCGAGGTCGCCGGGCAAAATAGGCTGGTTCGGACATCAAGCCGATCATGGGATCTATTTCCCTAGGCTCGGGAGACCTGGGGAGAAGGGGAATAAGGCGCGTTGAAATCGATCCATGCCGGAACAAGGAAGTATCCTGAACCATCGGGGGACTCGCATTTTGCCGGAGTTCTGGCGCCGAGGGAAACGCCTAATAATAGTGTTAGAAACGCAATGATTGCATGCTTGACAGACTGTGACTCGCCTAGGATTGGGCTGGGATGCCTGGTCAATTGCAAATGTGTAAAACATGATAGATGGTCCTGTTTCAACCTCCATTAACAAAGGGGGGGGCTAGGGTTTCGAAATGCGGACATGGACATACAGCCAGCTGAGACCAGAGTGGTTGGATATTGAAAACAAAACATGCTGTTTAGGCAGAGATTCAATATTAATATATCCACTATTGTTCTTTTATGCCAAGAGGAAATCTGTTTGAAGCCTGAATCGGATATCCCGAGAACGAATGTTGCAAGAAAGCAACAGACAAAACTCATGGAAACTTGAACGGTCTCTCCACATTTAACTAGCGAACCTGGCTAGTCGGCTGCTAATAATTCCTGCAGATAATGGCATCATCTCGGCGAATCGGGGCGCGATCGTATTCTTCAGTGGAATATCGGCAGCATTTCACGGCAGGATAGCGCTATTCATCTCGGACAACAGGGCATAATAAAGGCAGCAAATTTAGCAGCCGTTTCTTCTCCCCCTCCACGACAATGGATTTAGGCTAACTTCCGCGCTGCCCATGCCCGGCTCTTATTTAAGCTCCCAGACAAATGTGGAGAGCCCGCATGGCTTTGTTTAATCTGGTTAAATGCCAACTGTGGCACTACCCCACGATGATCGCCATTTATGCGTCTTTCTACGCCTTTTAGTTGGTCGTTTCGTGGAGAAACCCCAGATCCCCGCCCCTTGATACCTTCTGGAACATACGTCGAATCTCGCTGACAAGTTCTAGGATCTCAGAGAAACAATGTTCTTCGACGAACATGCTGAATGGCCGTACCGGATTTCTATTGCTCTTACTCACGCATCGTGATCCATCTTTGGATACCACTTTCACCACGCCGATTGATGGCGCACGCCGAGCCGATCCACGCCCGCATTCCGAAGCCAAGTTGCGCCGCAGACAGACGCCTCCTGCACGGCCTGCTATGTGGCGGCTAGCCCTGTCTCCGCTATATAAATGTCCGGGATGTGCAGACCGGGAGAAGGGAGCACCGTGTTAATCGGGTAAATTCAGAGCCCAATGGGGATTATTCACGGCTCATCAGGCCCAAAAATGGTCTCTTTTATGAAACATGACGGAATTCATCTCGAATTCTGCCTTATATGCGGTCTGGGCAAACTAAATGTATCGAAGAATATATATATCACGAACTCACCCCTCGTAGGGACTGGAATTCTCAAGCAGTATCCATCAAGAACAACGATCACCGATCATCCTCTCATTACTCCCCTCAACGAACATCGGTCCTATTTGTCACAATGGTGTCCTTCACCTCTATCGTTACCGCCCTCTCTGTGGCTTCCGCAGCTATTGCTGCCCCCTCCCCTCCCGCCAACCCATACCGCGGTCTCGCCGATCTGGCCATCCGCGCCCAGGAAGAGCGCAACAATGCCACTGAACTAGCTAAGCGCCAGGGAACCCAGCCTGGAACCGGTACTCACGGCGGCTACTTTTACTCCTACTGGACCGATGGTGCTGGTCAAATTACATGGAACAACCTCGATGCTGGCTCCTACAGCGTTGACTGGAGCAACGTCGGAAACTTTGTTGGTGGTAAGGGATGGAACCCCGGTGCTTCCAGGTAAGAAAATCCTTCTACGCATACTGAGTTTATATGAAATGTTGCCGTAAGCATTAATGCTGACCAACCCCCTTCTTCCACCTACAGAGAAATCACCTACAGCGGTACCTGGACGCCGAGTGGCAACAGCTACCTCGCCATATACGGCTGGACCCAGAACCCCCTGATCGAGTACTACATTGTCGACAGCTTCAGCACCTACGACCCCTCCACCGGCTCCAACCAGCTGGGCAGTGTCGAAGCTGACGGCGACACATACAACATCTTCAAGACCACGCGTGTCAACCAGCCATCCATCGAGGGCACTGCCACCTTCGACCAGTTCTGGTCCATCCGCAGCAACCACCGTGTCGGCGGAACCGTCAATGTGCAAGCCCATTTCGATGCCTGGGCCCAATCCGGACTGCAGCTCGGAAACCACAACTACCAGATCGTGGCCACGGAGGGATACCAGAGCAGCGGGTCTGCGGCCATCACTGTTGAGACCGCACCATGAACGGGCTGAGAGTGTGATGGCCGTTGGATGATGGGGATATCCTTCGTTTGGAATAGCCGAGAGAAGGCCGGCAACCCCCCCACCTCGTCCAACGGCGAAATGGTATCTCGCAGGGCGTGTTTACATTATGGATTATCCTTCTCTTGTGAATATGGAAATGAATGTTCTTTTTTTATACCTCTTTTTCGATGTCTATATATGATGGCTGTAGTTGTAGGAAATGAAATTGTACTCCAGCTGTTTGTGCAATGGAATGGGGTCCCTAAAGTTGATTTGTCTCCATCACTGATATCACTGGTAGGTTTGGCCTCCTGATTGATCCCTTTGAATGTCTCAGGGGGGTCTCAGGGGGGGGGGCCACCATTGGATCGATAGGCGATGCTTGGCAGGTTTATGACACAGCCATGCCCAGCTACATTCCATTATTTTCCTTTCACTATGCTTCCAAACACATTCTTTTCGAGAAGCTATATCCCTACATAGCCACCTACGTACAAAACATCAACACCCCCCACCCACCCTCCATCTCCGTGCAGGACATCTCATATGGATCCATCAGGCGAAGCCACGCCCACCGCGGTCATATACTCAGCTTCCGGATTTAAAGTGCTGCATCCCAACGTCGTCAAAGAAAAACCCAGTACGGCCGAGCCCATCTTTAACTGGGGTGGCGTCCGGATAGCCAAAATATCACCCGATATTGTCGTCAAACATGGAACCCATGTCAGAGTCACCGAAGCAAATAGCATGCTTTTCGTCTCCCAAAACACGACCACTGTCCCCGTGCCAAAGATCTTTGGCTGTTATACCTACGGCCCGATTGATAGGGATATTGAAGATTATGGTAGCCTGTACGATACGTACGTATTCATGAGTTTTGTCGAAGGCCAGACCTTGGATACGGTTTGGGAGTCGTACGATGGCACGACCAAGCAAAGCGTCGCTGATCAATTGAAGGGATATATCGATGAACTCCACGCGATTGGCGGTGGGACCTATATTGGCTCGGTTGATCGGGGGTTTGTCATGGATCCAGTTTTGGAGTATTCTAAAAATAGGGGTTCGTTGCCTGTATATAACTTACATGGCGGATTATTCACACCTGCTGACTTGTGACTCCTCAAGGGCCTTTTGATTCAGAGGAGGATTTCAATAATGCGCTCATTGATGCATACGAAGCCAACGCAAAGAGGGTCCATATAAGAACCTTCTTAACCGGCATGCTCTCCCAGAACCAACATCAGACTGTGTTCACCCATGGTGATTTGCGACTACAGAATATCTTGGTAAAGGATGGAAAGGTTACTGGTATAGTTGACTGGGAATTCAGCGGGTGGTATCCGGAATACTGGGAATGGGCGAGAGCCCTCTTTGTTTGGCAATGGCAGCATGACTGGACTGACTACCTGCCGAAAGTTCTTCAACCATATTACTTGGAGTGCATGTTTCATTCCTTTATAGCCCACGCGGTGTGGTGATCTGGGGCCCTACTATATGTTCTACATAGGATATAACTGGGCGCGCCGCCCTGCCCTTGAAAAGCAGTATCGAGTAAATTTCAACGACAACCCTGAGTTTCCTTCGCATGCTGATGCACCATTTGTTGGAACATATACCTCACGAGGCTCTGTGTAAATACCGCTTCAGTTGGGCTATAATCACCATCATCGTCACATTTGCCGTCTGGCTTCTCATCATGGCTAACCCCTCCTTGGCCCTGATCTTCGTCCTCGTCTGACGAATAGTCCTCACCTTGAGCACCTTGAACAGAGGATTTCCAATCCACTATACCCTCCATCCTTACCCCATCTGGATTCCGAAACATTGCATCGGGCCGATCACATCCTGGGAACCTTTCGTGAGACTCGTGCTCGTAACAAATAACCACCGTAGCAGGAGGTTGGCTGAGATGCATCCTCCGCCACGATGCTGAATGGTTGCTGGTTGCCTTTTCTATTTCTGAGCTGGCATCTCTCAGATTACAGCTCATAGTCAAATGGCCAAATTTGTCATGGCAAAAAATATCCCAGTTTTCGAAGACGATATCGCAGAGTAAAGCATTTACTCGATAGTATTGATCCCCCGCCTCTTTTCCTGTTTGCGAGCTGTCAGACCGAGACGTAAATGGACGGGGTTCAATGGGGTAGAAAAATAGCTCTTGCTGAAGCTTGATCGAGCCGAAGATCACATTCTTCCATTTTCTGCAAACGCGTTGGGAGAGTAGGAGGTCTTTGGTCGGAAGGTGGAGGAGGATAGTCTCGAGGATTTCGATGACACTGAGAGCTTTAGACGCCATCGTTCTTTTGCGTGAGACAACTAGCAAAAACCAAGAGGGACTCTCGTTGTTGTTGAAATTATGCCGTGTGATTGGCACTGGATTGAGAAATGGATTTGAAGAAAGCTGAAGTTCCAAAACGTAGAGGGAAATAGGCCTGTTTTATGCAGAGAGAACTGCAAGAAATACAGCCCTGAAAGCTGCTCGAGGAAGCTCGATGACCAATTTCTGCCTGTTCATAGTCGCCAGGCAGCGATGGGGCTCGTATTTCGAGAACTCTCATCCGCAGCACAAATCGAATCCTCAATCCACCGCCAGTTTTCAGAGAATAATGGCTCTAGCAGGTAATCATATCCGAGCAGGCAGACCACCATTCTGATGAGCCATGAAAATCCAGTATGGAGATATTGTAGGTCATGTCACGTGAGGAGGCCAGCCCGTCAGGTTTTCTGCTTCCCTCCTGGCTCACTCCTTTACTCACAAATTAAAGGCTCTCTGGCCTGGCAGTTATGGATCTTTGCCGTGTGATGCTGTGGTTCTCACAGTCTGGTATTCAAGGCCGAGGATCAACTTTAGCGGCACCCTTCATTTCTCGATGAAGGAGATGTATTTGGATTTTTGCGGGGTTCGGTAGTTGTTCCTTGTCCCTGGCAAACATCAAGACAACGACCCGCCTCTCCAATCATTTTCCCGAGGCAGAAGAATGCGACAGAACCACAGAGCACAGCTTTGGGAGTAGCAGACAAACCATCACTGTGGTCCGTCGCTCTCATTTCGTTCCCGCATCCCGACACGGCCACTATCTGTGGAGTGAACATTCCACGACCGAGGCGCCTCATCTTTTCTTCAGCTATTTGAAACAAGCAACTGCCGAGATATCTGGGAGATCTCTCACAATGAAGCCATACTCTCGGTGTATAAATCTGTTACCAAATCCACAGAATGGGTTCTATTATTGTATGCAGCTCCTTGTCGTTCTCTCTTCATAATTCTGGTCGTTCTATTACACCAACTTTTTTGTCTCATTATTCCCTATCCTTTCGGTGATCGGAATGGTTCGCATCTCCATCGTGGTCGCTGCTCTCGCAGCTGTTGCGGCTGCCGCTCCTGCGCCAAACCCCGGAGCGTTGGAACGCCGCCAGTCTTGCCTGGGACAGAGCTGTGTGATAGCAGATATATCCCGCTCTTCCGGCCGTGAACCCGCGCCGGATGCGCCCTTTGAGGGCGGTACTGCGGAGGGCACTGCGTGCATCAAGGAGAACTTAGCGAAACTTCAATCCCAGGGTAGAATATCTGCCAACGATACCCTTTATGTCCCGGATCCGAGAAAGCGCCAGTTGTTCGGCGGGAGTGCGGGCGGGTGCAAACCCAATACGCTCCTTTATGCACGCGGTACTGGCGAGATAGGCGCTATGGGAATGTCTGTTGGTCCGAAGCTTGAAGATGGCCTGAGCCGTACCCAGTGGGACGTGAAGGGTGTCTCGGACGCGGACGGATACCCAGCCGACATGGCAGGAAACAACTGCATCGGTCTGAATGGAGGTATCGCCATGATGGATTTGATTGAGCAAACTGTCCAGCAATGTCCGGACACAAATATCGTCGTCTCTGGGTATAGCCAGGGTGCTATGGTGGCACACAATGGAGTTGCATTCGCGAAACCCGAGGCGAAGAAGCAGGTTGTGGTAAGTCTTTCAGACATTGGCATTTTGGTCTCCCTACTACATTTTTTTTTTTTTTAAATTTGCATCTTTGCAAAAGACCGAGTTAAACTCACACACTTCTCCTTCTCTAGGGTGTTGTCGTCTTCGGAGATCCGTTCAACGGTGCCCCTATCAGAGACTTCGATTCGTCCAAGATCAAGACGTTCTGCCACGAGGGTGATGGTGTCTGCTCGGGCCAGTTCGAGATCACCCTGGAACATCTGACGTATAGTATACTAGATACGAGGGAGGCTATCCAATGGATTGAGCAAGCTGCCGGAGGTTCCTAGATAGATGGTGGCGCACCAGGGGAAGGTGAGTTCTTCAGTCGTACAAGGCAATCTCAGCAGTAATGGTCGAGGGTATTGATATGCCTAAGCAGAGCCACCCACGTTCTCTCATTCAGTCACTAGACGATTCCCGTCGCGTCAGTCAACTCTCTGGAAGGTGTCAATACTGGTTCTTGCTGTGTATTTATCTAGAATCATTCAAGACATAATTGACTTATCTGACTACCTAGTCCTCACCTCTGTATCCAACCTTCACAGCTGTCATTGGTCTGTGACTCTTCAATGTGCTCCTTTCTGGAAGGAAACTGTAAGGCTTGAAACTACCAAACTAGGACAGCACAATTTCTTCGCCTTTCTAGACACAAGGTTCCAGTTTGCTCGCACATGCTGGGGTAGAAATATTTACCTGGCTTGTGATTCAGATTGGATCGATAGGATATGATAACAATTGCTGGATATGGCTTGAACAACTTGACCTTTCCTCCTCCTGGTGAATGATAGTGGTGATAAAATTCAAACTAGAGAGGAGTACTCTGTAAAAGGAGAGCTTCCAAATTGCCCTTCCTTACCTTTTACTATGACGAAGAGCCCGTGAAAGTAAATATGAATTTGGACCGAGTGGACCGCTTTCTGGCCCGGAGCCAGCTTAAGGTCAATTAGAAAGAGTTCAGAGTTCTCTTATATATATGCTCGGGTAGGACGCGTTCTTGGTTGAATCATACAGTTGACCTAGAAGTCATCGAGCGTCTTAGCCGCATCTCATAGATGGCCGTTTCCTTGAGCAGTGTCTCCTACTTCTCGAGCGACACTTCCCCGATTAGGGCCATGAAAAGCGTTACCACTGTCCACTTGTGTAGCTCGGGGGTCGTCTGCGAAGTAGCCCTCGCCTTTGACGATGGCATGTTTGCGGTGGATGAAGCCCATGATGGCAGCCTTCGACTCAACGTTCCCGTAGGCCGGTAGGAGTGTTTTGAGAATTGCTTTTCCTTCCGAATAATCGAGAAGCTTCTGCAGAAATATTAGTCCTACCCATTGCCCCTTTCATCCATTGTTATGATCTGGATATATAAATTCAGATGGATAAATAAGTTACTTCTTAATTAGATAATCTGTTTTAAGAGGACTAGAGACTCTTTAGTAATAAAGAGTAGCATATTGATGACCACGGTAAATACTGGATTTATTCCCAAACCTCCCTTTTGTCGATGAAAGTGTTGTTGTTCATGCGATAACTAGGGAGTCCGCCGACGCTCGATCCTTCGCCAGGTGGGTGGACGATGCGGGTGATGGACAGGGGCAGGGGGTGTTGGCGACTTGTTAGTTGGCAGGCTGGCCGGCGAGATGGAGGACTAGACTGCGGAGCTACAGCCCGCATCTGCCAGCATGACATGCGCAGAGATCTCGGAGGTTAGATGGAGACAATGCGGTGGTTGAGATGTAGTTGGGTTGTGGTGTGTGGTGTTTAGTTGGTCGTGCGTGGATGTGGTGGATGCTAGTAGTATGTATTGTAAGCTGCCGTATGTAACCGAGTGTGATTTCAGGCGTGACATTACTGACATGATATCCTTCCTGATGCTTTTTGAACCTTCGTTGATATGTTCTACAGAGTCGAGCAAAAGAGGGAATTCATAGTCGATGAAGTCGGCCTAGAACCTCATCAGAATCCCACGGACGTTACCAGCCAAGAGCCAAAACCAGTTTTTGTATACGAGAATGATGAGATCACACTGGAACATCCGGCCACATTTGAACCAAGCCATTCAACTCACGTTCCCCAAAAGGAGAAGCTCCTAGGAAGTTAAACCTACCCATGCGCAGGGGCAAATCAGGTACAGCGCATGGAGGACGTACATACATGCGCCCATTCCCAAAGATAGAATGCCATGATTTCTAAGAGCCAGGGGACAGTTCCAAAGTCTATGAACCAACCAGCAACCCCCCCTGGCTGATTGCTATGAAGAATAACAATACAGGGCCATGAGGAAACATCTTTATCACCACCTACAACTTCAAGGGCAAGTAAGGAAAGAATATATATGTTTATATCAATATCAACCTCCTCCCGCTGGCGCCCCCTATCTGTCATTGATCCTAGTATGCAGCTATCTACGCCGCATAGAAACAATCTTCACGCACATCTCCGATGCCAACCTTCCCCGGAAATTTCTATTACCAAAAATTCAACCATCCCTCCCCTCTTATTATATATCCTCGTCGATATCGGAGAAACCAAAAAAAAACAAGAAGCAAAGCAAGGGAAAAATACCATTCTCCCAAAGCACATCCAAACTATCCCATCCCATCCCATCCGCCGCTAACTCGATTAGATACGGAAGCCAGCCAGCCAGCCAACCAACCCTGTCTATCTCCAATCAATCCTGTTCTTTTACCACTCCCTGCCAGCGTTAGCTCATCTATGACCAGTCTCTCTTTCGGGCTCCCTTGCATACGCCGGACCCGTTTACCCCGAGTCGCAGAGCAAAGAATACTAGTATGCAGCAGGCGAACTCCTGTGCATAATAAGCTTGTTGAGCGCTGAGAGTGGGGAGAGGGGTCAAAGCAGGGTATATATAATAGTGAAGCTGACTTGTATGCTTTACCATGTATTATTATTGTTGAAATTTCTCCGGACCCTCGCAGGGGAGGTGAATCGGGGAAATAGTTAGTAATTAGTAACACTAATAATGAGATCAGGTGAGAGGCAGCGGATGTGAAAATGAAAATGTGAACTTGGTTCTGTCAGCGTTAGTCGGGAAGGGAGGGTGGGTGTGGAGGGAGGGGTATGGGGCAGGGGAATGGGGGGGCGGAAGGTTAACGGATTTCCACCTGATTTGATCGGAAGGGATTCTTTGATCGTATTTCATTAGGATTTTTGACAAATGATGGGTTCCCTTGTTCAATTGGGGGATCCGAAATAGATAATATAGAGAGGAGAGGGAGGGATCTATCTATCTAGTTCATCTTGATATGGAGAGAAAAAGAGAACTCAAAACGGAAATAAAACGAAACAGATACACTAAACACTGTCAAAAACAATATCCTGAAACTTGGAAGTATTTTTTTTATCTGAACTCTTTTAAACCCTGGCTTAACAGCTATGATAATGTTTAACTTACTTCATCCCTCCTCTCTTATTCTAGATGGCAGGTGTGTCACAAACCATCAAACATCCAACATAGTTCATCTCAGCCCTCGTCTTCCTTACTTCTCAAATCTTGTGTATGGCGAACCGAACACAAAAGCTTCTTTTGTCCCCCCATCCCATCCCATGCCATGTGCCATTCCTCGTATTCTCCCACTCTCTCCCTCGTATTCAACAGACAATGATCTCCAGACCCGTCCGTCTATCCATCTGGTTCCCGCCGCCAACCCACATCATTCACTCACAGATGCCTCCACTGCTTCTAACTTTAAAAACGCACCCAGCCTGTGACAGAGTCTGGTTCGTGGTGCTGTACGACTGTCGACGAACTATCTTTTTTTTTGGCACTGGCAGCAAGTTTTCTTTTTCTCTCTTCCTTTTCGAGAGATGCCGTGACCTTAGCCGTCGTAAACCGCCTAGTCAAACTTATCATTAGCCCCTCACTTTTTCCCTTGAATTTCCGGGGGAAGCGCAGGGCACGGACTCCGCAGGAGTGGGTAGTAACCTATCTAGCTAATCGTAGCTACGCTCCATCCACTGCGCATGGAGTACACTCCAGTGACTCATCATATCTATCTGCACCGCAGTGCTCCACCAAGCTCCATAAATAGATGGATAGGGAGAGAGATAGGAGGCAGATAGATATGTCTGCAAATTAGTCGATGGGGTGGTATTCAGGTCCGCGTTCGAACCCCATTTCTTCCATCAAAGTTCTATATTTTTCTATGCAGTACCGAGGAGTATGTGTGTCTGTATGAGCAATCTCAATTGTGAACATGGATGAAAAGTTGAACCCATGCACCAGTCCACCAGCTAGTTTCTGCTGGCGAGGCGGCCTTGTAGGAAAAAAAACTGCTGTCGTTTGTAAAACCTTGGCCGGGCTGGGTGCGAAATTACCGGGGAATAAAAATAAAAAAGAAAGCGTAGCTTCGAACGCCGCCGGACAGACTGGCTGTTTCACAGTCTGATAGAATTCCTTTCGTTGTGTTTGTGACAGTTGATAGTCAATCGTAAGGAGAGACCCAGCGGGGCCATTGATTCCAGATTCCCTGACATCCGTGTCCTGGTGGGCATATCTCCGCTATTGACCCGGTCAGGATATAAAAATTGTGTAAGCGAGCTGGAGCATCGTGAAATGCGCTGGGCGACGTTTGACGGAAGGTTGATCCTTAACCCCTTCAATCTCAACATCGTCAAACAGAGGGGCGATGAGATGCATTTGACATGTGCTCTGTGCTTGAGGGACATTTGCCTAGGCAAAAAACAAAATTAGCAGCCCTAAAATCAAGCTAAGCTGAGCTATGGTCCAATTAGAGACAGGGTTTGGCGAACTTGCAGCTTTGGGTGGAGCAGGGAAGGCAAGCGGGATGGCTGGATGGGATCGGGGTGTGCAGAGTTTCTGGACGAAACAGCTTATCGGATTCAACGATAGTAGCCCAATCCTTGTATTTATTAGAGGGAAAGCACGGGCGGCTCCTTTAGGGCTATTTTAGTTACCCGTTACGCACGTAGATTTTTCCTTTTCGTTGGCCTCCGGGGACCGGGCGTGAGGAAGTTTGTAAAATAAACAGGGGTTAGCTCAGGGAGTCTACTCCGTAGAGAGGGTTCATGACAGGATCGGTTTCTAATTTTTCCCCGGTTTCCTAGTTCTAGGGCGTTTGTCGAGAAGCATAAATAATGGAGAACGAGAGAGGAGGGATCGATAGATGAGCGGGTCGCATATCGCCTTTGCGTTTTAGAAGGGGGAGACCCTCAACCTCGAACCCGAAGAATAACAGGCAGAAGGGCATCACCCCTCGAGACTCGGACAGGATCAAGGATAACTAGCATTGCAAAACCCGACAGTAAGCTTCCTCGACGGGGATTACTGCAGATTAGAATTGAGGGACTGTTTGAGCTCGAGCACTTCCCTAAGCCCTTCACCCATCTTATTATTAACCTTTTCTGGCGAAAGACCCTTGAGCTTCCTCTTCGAAGTTTCGAGCAGCTGGCGATTCCTGGTTGCCGGTTGGATGGTATAATTGGATGGCTCGACGGAGGGGGAAGTTTGAAATGGTTCACGAGAGGAGACAAGGGAAGTGGGGAATGGGCTTGGAAGCTGGAGGCGGCGATTGCCGACTGTAAGCAACCAATAAGTCCCGAGTATTGAACCTGTTCTCACGTATTTTATTTTCGTGCTACTTCTCGAGACCCCTGGTGGCGAGGGGAATTTAAAAAAAGTTTAGCCTTGTTTCGAGAGTCAAGGTTGACATAAAAATGATAGAATTCATTGGGGCAATTATGACATCCGTATCTGCATGTCATCGTTATCTGCCCTGCGTAGAATGTTTCCAGCCTTCCATGAACTGCCGAGCAGTAACGGCAGCCATTGCTAGAACAAAAGCCCAAGGGCACGTCCCAACGTCTTCATATCACTCAGCCAGAGCGCGGGCTCCATAGGAAAAGCTTGCATAAAAATTGGGCGCTTCTCTACTTTCTTTCGGCTCGATACACAAAATGGCGTCTGGTGTTTGCGTTCGGGGATCCATCCCAGCGTCCGGACGTGGCGTAAAATCGAGTTAGGGGGAGGAATAATTTAGCGAGACTATTCCATTTGTGGGCCAAAAGCCGTTGGATAAAACGACGAAGCCGCTGTTGAGCACGCTGAGAGGTCAGCGCAAACCGGACAGACTCCACTGTAATTGGAGGACGGGCACCAACGAGCTGGTTCAGAGGCGACATGACCCTTCCCTTGCGTTCGCGATCTCATTTGCATGAATATTGTGATCGATTGCGGTGCGTTCCTCTGGCCCTATGAATCCGCCATCCCCCACTCGACGAACAGGGTCACCAGGTGCATCTCAGCGGGCAGCGCTGGACGGCAGAGGAGTTCTCGACGCGGTTCCTGTTGTGATTTTCCTTTCTTCGCCTGGCTGCTTGTAACCGGTTCCAAAGTCTGGGCAGCGGTGTCGTGCTTGGGACCGCCCAATCGTAAGCAGAATCCGAACCCCGGACAGGCGAGCCAACGCTTTTTGGCTCTCGAATTGCCGTAGTCTGCCGGGAAATGGACGGGAAGGATCCACAAGCCCAAGCCCATTTACCCCAAGCCCCAAGCACTGATGCCCGGCCGCGATACGGCGCAAATACCAGCGCCAGTACCGCGTGTTCGAGCCTAGGAGCAGAAGGGAGAAGCCCTAGTAACAAGCACCAGCACGGCCGGTTCGAGGCAATGGATGGGATGGTTCGAGGCATGGCCAGGACCCAGGTTATCGCGAGCGCGGAAAGGAGCACAGAGACCCGGGATGCGTGCCCTGATATGCCAGTGATATGGCAGTGATTTGTAAACGGATATAGGGATTTGCCATCCAGTGCGCAGGGCGGAGGCCGCAGACTCGAAGACACCAGACGCGGCGAGAAGAGGTCCATGTAGAGGAGAGAATCGATATCATATCCCGTCTGCCAGGCTGTCTGTCATCAGTATCTCTGATGTTCCCCGTAGCCGTGCCGTAGCCGTAAGTTGTAACTAATTACGCCCCCAACCTTCGTCGCGCGTTGTCCGTCCCCGCCGAGAGATCAGCCCAGGCGACGGCCGGAGGGCAGCGTGCATCTTGTTATTATTGCTGGACGCAGGCTTCGTATCAGCGCTGTATTCTTCAGGTGTGCTTCTTCTCCCTGCTCTTGAGACTTCTCCTGGGTGTCCTCTGCTGTTCGTATTGAGCCTCACACAACCTCAGCACCGACAACAACAACAACAACAGCAGCCAAGTCTTGTTTCTGCCCGTGTCAATAAATACAGGATTAGCCAGCCGTGTCTGCGCTGCTCGCTGTTCGCTGCTCGCTGTCCCGCCTCAGACTCCGGGCCGTGTGCAGACTCCCCTGCCCCCACGCCACTCAGCGGGTGGATGACATACATATCGTCTATATCGTTGATCTCTCGCCCACTCCCGCTCCCCGACTGCCACCGCCAGCCAGTCGACTGTTGACAGCCCGTCGACCTGTTGATAACGCGAAGAACATTCCACGACCACGGAACACATCGTGTTGTCGACCGCTAGCTGTTCTGCGAGCTTATCCCCGGCTCCTTCGTCGCCCGCCTGTCTCCGCACTCTGCCCGCAGCTGTCTTCGCCGCAACCTCGCATTCTCCCTCCCACCGCAGCCAACATATCTACATCTACATCCTATATTATATATATATATATCCTGCCGTTTTGCGTCCGCCGTGATCCCCCCCGTCTCGCGCGTCTGTCCAGTTCTCCCCGTCCGCACCATGGAGAGCTTCGACAGCATGGCCATGCCGTATCTCGGCAGCCCGCTGTCCATGGCCAACCTCCAGGGCGGCGACTATCTCAATGCCATGACTTCTCTCGACATGCCGGAGCATCCTCACCCTCAGAATTACGAGCACGAGACGTTTGTTAGGTATCGTATCCCCCGGTCCATCTCCCTCTGTGCTATCTCCAAACACCCGACTAACCGCCTCCCCCTCGCAGCGGCGACGACATTGGCTTCGTGCAGCCCCCTATACCAGCGCACTCCATGCGGCGCTTCTCCAACGGCCACTTCGACGACCCCTTTGCTGAGATCATGCCGCCTTTTGAAGCCCCCCCGTCCGACCAACAAGCTGCTCAGCCTGATTCCTCCATCGACCATAACCACAAATTGCTTAGCTTTTCTATACCCATGTATAACTTTACGCTGTTGGACTATTCATTACGACGGACCTCACTCTCGTTAGCCGCGCAACTTCACGGCATGTTCTTCCTGGCCGAATCCCTCTGGACCACCTCCCCCACCGCGGAAACCAGTGGCCCTCCCCCCATGGCCGAATTGACCTGCTACAGACGGAATCTTTTCCAAATTACGGGCTCAGTCACGCTGCCACGTACGTTGCGGTATATCATGACAGAGCAAGGCGACCGTATCCCCATCCTGGCACAAGAGCTCACTGTTTCTGCGACAGAGTCCGTGGAGGGTAACCCCGTGAAGATTATCTCTGTTCCATGGAAGACCCCCGCGGCCAACGCCACGGGTCAGCCAGAAGACAAGACGGAAAAGGAGCCTCCTGCCATCCCACTGGATACCATGACAGGTCAGGATATAGATTCAGACTATGCTACCTTCTCGATCGCCTGGAAACGACTGCAGTTCCGAATAGCCACTGCAAATAATGGCAGACGTAAGGAGCTACAGCAACATTTCGTCGTGAGACTGAAGGTCGTGGCCACCTTGTCAACTGGCGCCAAAATATCGATATGTGAAGCCCATTCCGGACCCGTCATCGTGCGGGGTCGTAGCCCGAGAAACTTCCAGTCCCGCAAAGATCTCCCCCTCAGCGGAAGCGCCGCATCGTCGAGGAAAAACGCCCAGAATCGAAATGCAAGCAACGAAGCTGCTTCCTCTCAACAAGGAGCAGGGACTAAACGGAGCAAATCTCCCCAGGAACCGCAGTCTGATCATAGTGGGAAGCATCAACCATCGACATCTTACCCCGAGTGGCCGCAACCATCAACTGGTACTACCGCTCCGTTACCTACACCGACCTTTACGACCTCCACTCTGAATGGTGCAACGCCGGCATATGCGCCGTCCAGCCCAGAAGTATCTCAGCACCGCGAAAAGAGGCGACGAACTAGTGTTACCGGTCCTCCGATTAGCCTTTCATTCGTTGATGATGAGTCTACGCCAGGAACCTCTGTCGCGGACCCTGGCAGCGCCAACTCCATGGTCCAACTCCCTATCAACTCATCCAGCCAACGACAACGAGAATCCGACGGCTCCCCTCCCGCTAAAGCCCAAAAACGATCCGCAGCTCCAACAAAGCGTCAACCACTGTCCCACAACCGGAACAATTCCGGCAATGTGACCATTCTAACTCAGCCGCTGCACCACCAACCTCCGTTTCCATCCCCGCATATTCTCAACCCCAACGAAGGCGCCGATCTACTCTACGAATATTTTCCGCTCGGCTTAGACGATTGGCAGGCCCCTGTCGACGCCGTTTATCGACCGCATGTCGTTCATCACACGAATATGCCCGATGATCCCAAGGCCCTCGCAGCACGGAGTCGAAGCAGGACGTATTTTGTTGGGGAGAGCTGATGTGTCGTCGTTTTGGAGAAATGATCTTGCATGTTTTACAATTTTGGTTTCATTTTTTTTAACTCCGTTGGTTATATATATCCTTTGGAGCGGTAATTGGATGGTGGGGTTTGGAGCTAATCTTTTGAGGGAAGGCTTCCCTTTTCTAATTCTCTTAATTCACGAATTTGGGCACCGGGTGGAAAATATGGGGAAATTGGGTTTATGTTTGCCTTTTTTTTATTTTTTTTATTTTTGGGGGTATACCCACCTATCTATGTTTTGTTATATCGGTTATGCCGTCTCCCTTCCAACCCCTGTTTTTATATCGGCACATTTTGCTTTTCTTCGTACCCTGTCTTTTTTTTTTTCATCTTGGACAATCTGCGCGCTCTATATACCCCCCCAGCATCACATACATCACCCATCAATCAGCAGGTACTGTGAAACAAACTCTTGATACGCAAATCAGATAACTCCCATAATACATACACACATACGCACATATTATATACCGTGTCCATCATCACCTCCCTCCTTTTAGTGATTACTCATTCCCCAAACCCCACTCCGCACAAAACAAGAAACAAGAAACAAGAGAAAAAAAACATAACTAACTACCTAGTTCACCAACCCAAATAATCCGCCCCCTACCCCCTACCCCTACCCATATCCGAGTATACCCGTGATCAATCATGATCGAAACACCCCGCCAGCATCCATCCCCCTTCGTATAACTAATCTCCTTCCTTCATTTTTAAAGTTACCCATCTCACCTCAGCTCCCTTTCTTCTAAGTTCCCCGCATATCCTGCAATCTTGGGGGCTGGCCGGCCCCTGAAACATACCACCACGCACCCGCTCGCCCGCTCGCCCGCTTACGCTCGGAGCGATCTAACTTGGTAGTGGTAGTAGTTGGATAACTACATTCCGAGTTACTAGTTAACTTAGCTCCAGGACCTTGGGGTACCCCGCACCAACATACAAACAGACCCGTACACAGGAGGGAGGCTGTGATAATTTCATGCTGGGGAGTGGCTGCATCCTGGTTTTTACTCCCTAAATAAGGCATCGGCGGATTTTTTGTGTAGGCATTTGTCTGCTTTGTGTATTATCACTTGTCTATTAATATACTGCCGTAGTAGATGGGCTCTGATCTATCTCCACCGGTGGTGCAAGTCAGTATGATAGATAGTATCTTTAGCTGAGATCCACTGATGTGATGATGAGGATTGATAACTATCGGGAGTTATTTTTATTTAGCTAGCCCTTTCTTTCTATGGTTATTCGAGAAGGTAGGTGCTCTTATCTTTTTTCATTTCTCTTATCATCATAGATCTACCTACTTACATAGCCGCCGCGTATCAGACTACGGATATAACTAACTATTAATCTGATATCAATGTTAATGTTATCTTGCAAAAAACCCAGCACCCTGCATAAAATGACTGCGTGTTACAAAAATGTCAGCCCCAAGAATTGGTTACACAGTTTTGTCAACTATCCAACTAAGTCCAATAATTAACACAAGCCTCATGCACTCGCTTCGCTCGCTTTCGGCTTGCGCCGCCCCCC
>JANTQD010000178.1:0-69434 GCA_032988205.1 Onygenales sp. PD_40
GGGGGGGGGGGCGCAAGCTGGGAGCGAGCAAAGTGAGCACATGCAGCTTGTCTGAATAAAAGAAGAATAAAAAGAATAATATGATTTTTCTTTAACTAGGTTATTTCTTAGCTATTTAAGATGCTTCTATTAAAATATCTACTTTCTCTCTTATGTGGTGGTTGAGAAATAGAGAGATACTAGTATATTTGATGAGAGGTGGCTGTGAGGAAGAGAATGACGAGGATCGAAGTGATATGTAGGGAATGCAAGCATGTAGTTATGAAATGAGGGTGTGCTCACTGCTTGTTCTCACCACTCGGTGCCAGTCGGTGGTGAACTGGGGAGAATCCCGGTCACCCCTGAATTCCTCCCAGCTGGAGTTTGATTCATCATCCCACTTCTGCCGCGTCTAAAAATATCTCCTGTTAGCCTGTTGTTTAACTATTTAGTTCGATGGTTAACTTAACTCGGCTGCTTGGCTCACTAATAACTTAACTATTAGTTTTCAGCCGCATCCTCTGGAGTCTGGCCTGCTCTTGTTTCAAGTTGTTTAGATGCCGAGAATGCAACCGTGGAGTCGTGGCCCCAGCCTCCAGCTCGCTTCAGCCATCGAGAACTCCGCACACGCTGGGGGCCATAGAATCTACCGAGAAACAAAACATCTCCAACTTCGCAAATCCTTCAGCCCCAGGGCCCAGGCCCCCAGCTTGGCGGCAAGACAGGATGGCTCGAACAATTCAAGCTCACAGCAGGCAGCGGACCGAACAGGATAGCGCCCCGAACGCTTGATTGTTGGACTCTCTTCGATGATGGGCAACGCGAGGCCCCAGTGCGCTGTTCCTGTGCCCACCATGCATGATCCTGCAGGACTTGAATGCGAGTCTGAACGGATTAACCCCAAGCGCTGTCAGGGGGGTCGGAGCTTCAAGCAACCGACATCGCCGAGCGGCGTCCGCCAAAGCCAATATAAAAAGGTGGCCTCCCACCGTCACAGACTTCTTTTCGCGTTTCCGCAAACGTAGACCGACATATCGACGGCAAGACATTTATTTCATTTGATGCGTTACTGCGTTCCATAACTTCGAAGATGAATCAGGAACGAACACCCCGCTCGATCCCCCGCAAACCCAAGATGGGGCCACGAGGCTATTATGAGGACGACCGTGGATCACTTCCCCCGCAATCCGTCTCCGGTCCTGTTACTGATGTTGGTGATCCGGAGCCAGCACCCAAAGTGAAGGGACCACCGCAGAAAATCATCGACACCTTCTGGGACTCCTTTGACTCGAAGTATCCCGGTAGGGTGGTACAGGCTTTACCACGCCGGAAATCCAAGGCCCAGACCCTGCAGCCTACAACGAACATCGCCCATGGCGAAGTGGTGACGGAATCCTACAACCGCGCCAAAGCGGAATGCGAACATGCCGTCAACCGGATTGTCAAGGAGTGTCTGCGGATGAATCAGAAGTATACGGATCCCCATTTTGATATCGAGTTAGATCTGAAGGAGGGCAGGAGAGATTGTTTGGATGGGATCTTGGAGACGAATAGTAGTATGCAGCCCAAGGGGGTTAGGAGGGTTACGGTATGTACTTTCGTGGGGAGTTCTTCTTTTCTTCCTTGCTTTTTTAACGCTTTCTATAGGACATTTTCGAAAAGCCGGAGTTCTACAAGGACGATGCCACTGCAACCGATGTCCGCCAGGGAAACGATGGCGATTGCTGGCTAATGGCTGCGATCGCTACGTTGGGGAATATGAAAGGCCTCATCGATAGAGTGTGCATTACGAGGAACGAGCAGGTTGGCGTTTACGGGTTTGTCTTTTATAGAGGTGAGTGCCCTGCAACGAAGCCTAAGCTTATTGCTTGCCGCTTTCGAGAGAAAGCCGATTGGCGGAGTTCGTTTGCTAACAGTTTTTATCAGATGGAGAGTGGCGCCATACTATCATTGATGACAAACTCTACCTCCGTGTCCCTGACTATGAAGATGCCGCAGGTGAGCGTGAGGTTTGGGATGATATCGGTAGTGCCGATACAGAAGAAAAATATCGGAAGACATGGCAGAGTGGCTCTCGAGCACTTTACTTTGCGCAGTGCAGTGACGACAATGAAACATGGCTGCCATTGTTGGAAAAGGCTTATGCAAAAGCCCATGGTGATTACTCTAGCATTGATGGGGGGTTTGTTGGGTGAGTAGAAAATTACTCCTTGCGGCTGCGTCTGTGATATGGGCAATTACTAAATCACGCATGTAGTGAAGCAATTGAAGACCTCACCGGCGGCGTCACCTCGGAGATGATATCTAGAAATATCCTAGACAAGGAGAGGTTCTGGAACGAGGACCTCATGAATGTCAACAAGAAATTCCTCTTCGGCTGCGCGACGGGTCTTTATGGCCGCTGGCTGTATCCCTACTATTATGGCGGAAACGGTGAGGGTTCAGAGGGGGTAGTTACTTCCCATGCGTATTCCGTCATGGACGCCAGGGAAATCAAGGGGAAGAGGATGCTCCGGTTAAGGTATGTTTTCATATTCTGAGATTGATTAAATAATGCCTGGTGCTAATGCTTGGCAGGAATCCATGGGGCAAAAAGGAGTGGACAGGGCCATGGAGCGATGGGTCTGCCGAGTGGACTGCTGAATGGATGCAGCTATTAGGTCATAAATTCGGCAACGATGGGGTATGTAAAGATTTTGCACCGCAGATAACTTGACCGGTTGGAGAAAGTTGCTGAAAAATGTCTGTAGATGTTCTGGATATCTTACGATGATTTCCTTCGCAAATACGAACACTTGGACCGGACTCGTCTTTTCGGAGAGGACTGGAAAGTGACGCAAAAGTGGACAACTCTGCAGGTCCCCTGGACGATCGAGTATCATCGGACCAAGTTCATCATCGAGGTAGCCAACGAAAGCCCTGTGGTTATTGTACTGTCCCAGGTAAGTGACAAACAGGCCCTCATCAAGAGAATTTGGTACTAATCCAAGGCAACCAATAGCTTGACGACCGATACTTTCGAGGTCTAGATGGCCAATATAAATTCCACCTCCAATTCCGTTTAGAGAAGGACGGGGAAGAAGACTACATCGTCCGCAACCAGAACAACAGTCTCATGTGTCGCTCCGTCAGCGCCGATATCACGCTTGAACCCGGCACGTACACGCTGCTAATGAAAGTGAAAGCTACCCGCTTCGATGACTATGTCCTACCTGAGCGGGTTGTGAAAGACAAAGCCACCACCTCACGCCTGAAATTGTTACAGATTGGCCAATCTTATGATTTGGCGCATGCTAAGGGTGTTGAGTTGGAGTCCAAGGAGGAGGAGGAGGAACGGAAGACAAAAGAGGCCGAGAGAAAGGCTGCTGCGAGAAAGGAGGCGAGGGATAAGGCGGAGGCTACTTCGAAGAAGGAGTGGGCTAGGCGGAAGAAGAGGGACGCGAGGCACAGAAGGAGGATTAAGAAGATGGAAATGGTTAGAGCTCTCAGGGGGGAGGGAGATGAGGATGATGAGGGCGATGATGGAGAGGGAGATGAGTATGATGAGGGTGACGATGGAGAGGATAGTGAGGAGGACGTGCCAAAGAAGATGAGTAACAAGGCAGGGCCAAAGGGAAAAAGCAGAGACAAGCGGGCACCCCAGAAGAAGAAAAGTCGAGTTCCTTCGGGGATAAAAGAACGGGCAGTTGAAACGGAATCAAACAAGGATGAGGCCTGGGAAACTGAGACAGAGGAAGATGAGGAATCGGAGGAAGAGGGAGAGGGTGTAGACGAGGAAGATAGGGAAGATGACACCAGCGACCTTGATTCCGGATCTGACTTCGAGTTCGACTCTGATATCGACATGTCCTCAGAGGACGAATCTGAAGATGAGGACAAGGAAAACGAGGAGGGGTCGGATAGCGAGGAGGAAGACACTGTTGATCAGCCATGGAACGCAGTCTGCGTTGTTGGGCTCCGGGTTTATGCGAAGGATAGTGACGTGTCCATCCGTGTTGTGAAGCCGAAGTTCTGGGAGGAGGATGTAGAACCACGGCGGGACTGTGATGATCCTGTGGCGGGAAACTGATGGTCACTGATAGCGTTTGTTTCTCCAGTCAACTTGATAGCCAACATGAGAAGAGCTCTACTCATCCCTAATAATGTCCAAATTTCTGCAGTTAATGGTATGGAAATTAAATTTGTCAGTAAGCAGCTATGTGTGCAATAGGAGAGGTAACTAAGAGGCTTTACTGTTATCTTCTCGTCAACTGGTGTTTGCCCCTGAATTGAAAGGTTGATGCCCTGTAGTTTGGAATTGATTAGGGCTAATTAGGGCTTGGGGAGCCCAAATGGGAAATGTCATAGCTCCCTCCTCCAAAACCTCATCCTCAATGCGCCGGCTGTCAACCACAGTGCTATGCGCTCCCAATTCACACCAGTTTCCGCGCTTTTCCTCTCGTTATACTCTAGGAATAGCGCATGTTTAGCTGTCCGTCTCTTTTCCTGTCGGAAGTTCTCGTCCTCCCAACGCGTCTCGCGCGTCGTCTCCCCCGCCGATTTTCGCGAAACAAGCGTTGAGATCCCAATTGGCGGCTCGGGAACCATTTGGCTAAAGTACGAGTCTTTCCCCTGACTTATTCCTGTCCATTTTATTGCGGTTACGGGAATCATCTGGTTAATTATTTCGTGTTGCAGTGTCCTCCAACCCATAACTCTACAACAGTCCGCGCCGGCCAAACGACCAAATGTCATCCTTTACCTCCCCCCGGGACCTCTATTCCCAACCCAGCCATCCGAAAGCGTAATTCAACCCGCCAGGACTAGACGGTCTAGCTATCGGGATTTATTTCCCTCACCTCAGCATGCCCTCTCCTCCACGACGCAGTCGACCGTTGTGACGGTGAACTACCGGCTGGGAACAGAGGTGGTAGACGGGGAAGAGAAGAGCTACTATTACCCGACTCCAGTGCATGATACATTGGCAGGTTTTGACTGGGTATTTGAGAAACTAAAACCGGACCGGCTTTGCGTGTATGGGACACATATCGGGGGCTCGCTGGCGGTGATGCTAGCACTCACTGAGCCGCGATCCGTCAGGGCTATTGCTGCGCATGAGCCCATGTGCGACTGGACGAGTTTAGATGATTATTGTCTAAAGACTCCACCCGCTCCTGAAGAGGGTACTCTAGCTGGCAGCACGAGTGATGATTTGGAGAATGGCAGCAGCGAAATCCCCACCGACGCACGAGACCAGCCCCCTCCGCTCCGCAAACGCGGCCGGAAAAGGAAAACCCCCACCGCACCACCAGACCTCATCCCCCTCCTACGAGCTCGCAGATCTCTCTTCCTCAAACCAGACAATTACTTCGACTCCTTCGCCTCGCCCGTCCTCTTCCTCCGCTCCTCAGGAAAGGAATACCCAAAGGATTTCCCAGACTACCATATCGGTCCCGACTACCCCATCCCCGTCCTCAAGACGCCGCCAAAAGAGGTGCTCAACGACATAGATTTTACGAGATACTTTAATGATCTGGATCTAGACCTGATCCCCGCACCGACGCCGGAAGAGCTTGATATCGATCGGATGGTACCGGAGAAGCCGATTCGGAGGCGCAAGGCGTTGTCCAGATGGCCACCCTATGGACTGGAGTATAATGATCGCCCCGGCGCCAAATCTGGCGGATTGTGGGGATCTAAGCCGAATTTACCCCATGTGCGGATATTCGTCCATAGTAACTTCCCACCCGAGGTTGGGGATGAGGTTCCCTCTCCACCTCCCGCTGAAGCCAATGAAATAAACGACAAAGCCATGCCTAGCTACTCGACTAATGATACCCATGAACCCGCCGAAGGGGAACCTGAAACCCTAGATAAGAACACGCCAAACCAGGAAGGCCCTAACGAAGCAGTCCAGTCCCCTCCCCGCCCCCGTCGTCCGCGCACCCAGCGAGTCCGTAGTCTGGAAGCTGATGGCGAAACTGTTCTGGCGCGGCAGGGGGCGGAGATGGTCTCGTTGATGCGGAATGCGTGCTTCTGGGGGAGGGAGAAGGGGTACGGGGAGAAGAGGGTGAGGGTTGTAACGATCCCGTTGGAGAATGGGGATGGGTTTGATAATGGGACTCGCCCTGACGATGGTGGTGGGGCAGTGGAAGAAGGGGAAGTGCAGGGGGGGAATACTCTAGGGGATAGTGGCGATGAGATGTTGTGCGTTGAGGAGATGGCTGGGAGGTATTTCCATGAGATTTTGGAGAGGGGGAGGGGGAAGTGAAGGGTAACTTTGTTGCGTGGTAGGGGATGGATGAGTGCGAATTTGCTACTCCTTGCCTTCTGAGCTGTGTGTTGGTATCTAGGGGATTGATAGGCATGTAGTTGTACGATATAGGAAACCATGTAACATTACTCATAAATTTTATTCGTGCGCACATATGCATCGAACGCTACGATCATATAAAAACCAACCCCTCCCCCAAGTAGATATTCATCCCTACGTATACAGCCGATAAGCCGATGGCCTAACCACCTCCTGCGACGTAAAACTACAATGCCCAACACCCCCATCATCATCCACAGCCGCAGCAAAACTCGACGACGCCCGAATCGACAGCTTATCCTCCGCCCCCCCCTTAACCGTCACCGTACTATCCCTACTCCCCACAAAGCCCTTCCCATCATCCCCACCCTCCGTACTCCTTCTCACAACCTCCAACTCCTCCAGCACCGTCGTGGCTGTCTCACCCCACATAACCGGCTTCAGCGCCGCATCCGCATCGCCCGCTGGCGGGTGACATGCGGCACTGATCCCCGCACTGCAGTTTGCAGCCAGAGGCATTCTGGACCCGAAGGGTTTCGTGCCTAGTCCCAGGGCGATAAGCAGCATTATGATTGCGAGGCAGATCGTGAGGATGAGTGGTAATGGGGAGACGGCTAGGGTGCCATTTGCGCCGTCGGGCAGTAACGTTCCGTGGATGTCGTATTGCACTCTTCGAACGTAATATAAACTCTGCGATGCTAGCCAATGTAGGATTGCGGAGGCGGCTAGTAAAGTGAGACTGTATTTGTGTGGTAGGCTCAGGTAGTAGCTGGAGCGCTGGTTGCCCTTTGGCCGGGAGACGCGAAGATATTTACGGTGGAGAGAGTAGTCGGTGTATTCCGCGGCGAGGAGCATGGAGGTTAGGAGTCTGTTGTAGAGGAAGTAGGCGAGGGAGATTATGAGTTGTGGAGTGTTGGCCAGGAAGAGGAGGCTGAATGGGTTTGTGCTGTATAAGGGTGTGATTAGTTTTAAGGCGTGGGGGTTTCCGAAGCCTATGTTCCAGAAGTTTCGGAAACCTCCTGATGATCCGTCATTCTTTAGTGAGGTTATTGCGTTGTAGAGGAGATAGGTGCAAAAGGCGACACAGATGAGGTATCTAGTCGAGTAAGCCACGGTTTTTCCGAAAATAATATACCGAAATGATATACTTACATAGTGATTGTGACAGCCCAGTGAAGCCGACTGGATGCATGGAACCATCTCTTCCGCTTTGGGAGATGTTTTGGAAGATTGACTTGAGAATAACGAGGCTCCGAAGAGGCTGTATACGCCTTGCTAAAGACATTTGATTTTGATAAAAGACACCTGGCTCGACTGTTGGGATCGGGTCGCGTGAGATATGAAGAGATCGCATCTCCGACTGTCAAGAGCACTTCAGCCCTATTGTCTCGTGCCGCCAAAAACATGCATATGACATTGATAATGTTCATAGCAAGGACCCCAAGGGCGATTGGTAAGCTGAACATGATCTGGCAGGATTCGGGTAGCTTTTGGCTCAGACAGCCTTCAATTTTGAAAGTCTCCAATTTACCATGTCCTTCTCCAGCCGATACAGCGCAGCCAGAACTTTCTTTCACGGTGACGGCTTCGGCCCATGAGCTATTAGCCCAATTCGTTGGTGACCGAAGAAAGCTTTCCACGTCATCAAGGGTCCGAAATGGCTCCAGGTAAGTATTTAGTTTCTCCATATCCTCGCACATTATTGTGAGTTCCGGAGGCGCATGATACCCGCATCGTGAAACTTCTGTAAAATTATCTTTGTTGAATTTCAAAATTCCGTTTTGACTAGGTGCCGTTAAATCCCATCGTTGATAGTCCATGGAGTAAGAGCGGACCCGCCAGTTCTCAGGGTCGAGTCTATTCGGTTCGCATACGTTCACGTCAATGTCCTGGCACATCCATCTGTTATCCATACCTGGGAACCCTGCGGGGACGTTCCAGACCGTGACGTTTTCACGGTCCAAGTCGTTTGCGAGAAGGACTAGAATTCCCTGGTCTGAAATAGAATTCCCAGAATGCATATCGATACATTCTTTTGGGGAGAGGTGCTCAACATTGTCGTTAGATATGGCCGCCAAAAAGTCTAGCACGGTCTGATCAAACGTCTCCTCAAAACAGTCATCGTAGTGTTTGCCATGCGATGTAATGGCTCCAAAATCGGCTATATTAGGGGCAATCAAGACGTTATGTTGGTTAACGGTCGTCGAGGCAAAAATGACAGAGTTGTATCTAAATTCGAATGTGAGGATAAAGTAGAGTCATTGGCTGATCAGGAAAACTGACATGAAATGAAGCGGTAAGGAGGAAGCCAGCAACAAGAACCAGAGCATCACTCTTCGACGTCCAACAAAGCGCAGGTTGCTAATGCTGGCAGTCCCTATCTCAAGCCAGCTTCCGCGGCTATGTGCCTTGTCTGCATCTGCTCGAGTGGGCGAACCTAGGCACTGCATGCAATAACCACTTGCACCCAACGTCACCATACTTAGGTAGCTAATAAGAAGATGAGATCCCGTGGTAGAGTTCTTCGAGATGGAGCATTTCCCTTCGTATATGGGGGCGACTAAGAGATCGTGGCTCTTATGCTTGTCGTATGCCCGCATCACAGCAATGATGGCAAGGATGATGTTTACAAATAACACAGATGAGGCCAAATAGGCGCATATGAGAGCACCTTGGACCCATCTCCGTCTTTTGATTTTGTTGTCAATTTCGGATAAGAAAGACTGTCGGTTGCGGAGGCTAAACGTATCTAAAAGGGAAGAGCGAGGCATGGGCGGTAGGCTGGTGAGCTCCGGGCCATCGTTTCTTTATTATTTCTCAACGCGATCAGTAACCGGTTTAAAGGTCACTAGAGACACCATATACATAGCTAACATACCTTTCTCTTGCTGGCATCAGTTCAATTTGGTCCCCTAAGAGGCTCCCGGAGCGAGAGCGTCTTCTCAACCGTCCGAACGGCCTTGGCCATGGCCATCCCTGGACTTTATTTTTCGATGAAATAGTCAAGAATGTGTCATGGCCACCCCGCCTCGTATTCGGTTTTGGAGCCTGCTCGGTATCGCCAAGATGTTGATATCTCCGAGTCATCTTGCCCGAGCACTGAACGTGTGTTGGTCAATTAGGATAGAATTAGGTTGCTTTCTGTCCATATCGCCCAAGGCGAGGAGGTCTCGGATTAGACGTAAGAAATATGAAGGTAGATGTAAATCTAGGCCCTGAAAGACATCGTGTGGTCTTCCGGTTCAAAATAACAGAGAGAATGCTGAAGGAAGGGAAATGGGGCGCCCCTCGGCCATATAAGTCTAATGAATATCTGAAGCCTGGTCCTGATTCCTGAAGGATCAGCCATTGCAGGTCTCCGCCGTTGGCCCTGATCGGCCAAAAAAAAGTAAAAAACATTCAGCTTCTTGAATAATCCCTTGGTTTTTCGGGAGATGGCGGCAGAGGAGATTATAATATCCGTGCGAGTTAAACTGGTGAAGACATTCCGATTCCCCGGTAGATCTCTCTGATGGGAAAAACAAAGAACATCATCAAGACCATCTCGATTCCCACCCATGGGCCATGAGCCAGGAACTCATTAGTTAGTTAGTCATCCAGGCTCGTCGAACAACTATGATTATTATTAGTTAACACTTCCATGCTGTTTGTCGCCCTTAAGGCTGAAGTAAGCCAGTGGCCCAGATCATCGTTGCTAGTCAGGAACGGCTGAGTGCCCCAGTAACTAATCACAATGCACGGATAACTTCACGGAACCCCGTTTCTTACCAATTCCGCGTCCCTTGGAAGGATTCGACTTGGGAGTTGGGGTTGATGTCAGAATTTGGGATGGCCCGCTGTTTGGCGGAGATTTATACTAGTTTCAAAGTTTCGTGGACTGGTTTCATGAGGCTGAGCTTGGTCAACACGCTAAGCCAATCTGGGAGGATCGCTTCGCTCCCAACTTCCAAGGTCGAGGTCCAAGTATCCAACCTCTCAACAGTCGACATCCTCCAGATGAAACAACTGAACATCGCGGATATGTATTGGACATGCACGTCTTCTTTGGAGAGTGGCGCAATGTATCTTGTTGCAGTTGAGGACAGCCGGTTTGGCTGGCTGGCTGCCTTGCAATTGAACTTCTGTGTATGCACCAACAGTCACACATTGACGTGGGAGCGCATGTACACTGCCTCCAAGGCGACACTGGGCAGACAGATGGGAGCGGGGTGCAGCCAATTGAAAACCACCTTGACCATGCTGTGCTGTCTGCCGAGGAGGGGCATTTCTTCCATCCCAGCCTTGAGTTTCTATTTCATGCTCCCAACATCACAGCATCAAATGGTGTCTTCCTTTACTTTCCTATGTGATAACCAATAAGTTTGGCTATTTTTCTTTACTATGGCGGACCCGATCTCCATTGTTGGCACCGCTGTTGGAGTGGTCGCCCTCGGCCTAGCAGTGAGCAACAGTCTTGTTTCTTATTATGACGCCTGGACCCATTGCGAGTACGAAGTGGAATCGATTCTACATCCCCTGAGGACACTCGTTGAAAATTTTCGGCTCGTGGAGAAATCATTGAAATCTGGAGACTTTGATCCCGAACTCACAGCTATTGCCGAAAAAAGTATCGAGTCCTGCAACGCTGGGATTCTCGCACTCAGGCGAAAACTGGAAAAAATACAACTGGAAAAAGTCCCTTGTGGCATCAAAGAAAGGACCCGGTCAGCTGTGATTAAGTCGCAATATGGCTTCAAGCAAAAGACGATTCTGAAGCTCAGCGAGATTGTTTCGAACCTAAAGGACGATGTTTCTTTTGTGTTGCAGACACTGAATCTGTGGGTACCACCTTTATATACCCCCGCACGCTTCATACGTCGTGTAGACTAATGATAACCCAGGGATGCACTGGCTACGATAATGAAAGAAATAAAGGGAATTAGGGGTGGCATTGATGCACTCAACAAGATTCATGTCGGTAATTATCACCGAAGTCCATCACCCCTGTTATACCTAAGATAACGCTTTCTAGACGACGAGAAACGCGACATTCATCGGTGGCTCAAAGCCCCGGACCCGTTTTCGAATTACTATGCCGCTTCTCAGTTGCGACGAGAAGGCACGGGAATATGGCTTCTCGAGGGCAAGGAGTACGCCACATGGGTAACTAGCCCAAACTCGATTATTTGGCTGCATGGTATCCGTATGTTATTCGATTGGCTTCGAATATTTAATTTATCCGTTGATCTGTTCTGACTCGGTCATCCCCAGCTGGATGCGGTAAAACTATTTTATCGTAAGTAGACCTTTGTATTTGTAAATACTTTGCTAAATACAGCACAGGTCCAATATTATTAAAAACCTTGCCGAAACCTGCCCATCGGATTCCCAAATTGTATTTTTCTACTTCGATTTCAAGGACAGCGATAAACAAACTTGCCAAGGCCTCCTCTGCTCGCTGGTTACTCAGCTATCAACTCAACATGCGATGATACCAAAGGGTCTCAAGCAGTTACATACTCGTCATGCCGATACTACCCCTCCTTGCCGCAAAGAGCTCATGGACACCCTTCATGAGATGGTTGCTAATTGCAGTAACACCTACATCGTGCTTGATGCTCTGGATGAGTGTACTGAAAGCAGGGAACTAGTGGGACTTATCCAAGATATATTCGAGTGGAATATAGACACCCTTCATCTCATGTTGACGAGTCGAAAAGAAAAGTTGATCGACGATTCTTTTCAAAATTTCGTGAGAACACGAATTTGTCTCGAGTCGACACTGGTCGATGACGATATCCAACTTCATATTCAAAAACAGATGGAGGAGGAACCTCGATTTCGGAAGCTGTCTATGGAGGACAGGTTAACTATCGAAAGAACTCTGGCTGCAAAATCTAATGGCATGTAAGTGCTTTCTTGTCCTTGTTTATCTACCCGCTTTATTTCTTCCGTCTTATTGTTTACTTCCCGAATTCAATCTTTTTAACCTAATTAAAGGTTTCGGTGGGCGATATGCCAAATGGAAGTACTGCGCCGATGTCGAAATGTCAAATCTCTCCGCGAAAAGCTAAATTCATTACCGAAGGACTTGGATACCACATACGAGCGTATACTTCTTAGCATCTCTGACGAAGATTCTTCAGATGTTATGACGATCCTAAAATGGCTTGCTTTTTCTCGTCACCCCCTATCCATCGAAGAGATTTCCGAAGTAGTGACTATCGACTTGGAAGCGAACCCCCCAGTATTCGATGTTGACAGAAGATATCATGATCCTTGGGAAATACTTGAGATGTGTTCGAGTCTTGTCGTTGTGACACATATGTTCGACAAGAGAAGTAGGATGGAAAAGGACATTCTTCAATTTGCTCACTTCTCAGTGAAAGAATATTTACTTTCAGAAAGGATTCGCATTTCGCCCGCGCATAAATATGCCATCGATAAGATAGACTCCTGTCGGTGCATCGCCGAATGTTGCCTTGCATACCTCTTCCAATTCAACCACGACCAGTTCGGGCCGGAACTTTGCGAGAAATCCTACCTTGCCTCCTATGCAGCGTTCAGTTGGCGTTTTCACACCCGAGACGCTGAGGACCAAGACACTGTGTTGGAGCTAGCTGCAGAGATGGTCACGTCGAAAAGAATTGTGGTTCGAAATGCCTTCCTATTAATCGCAGCACCAGAGCTCGGATGGGATTTAAAATATATAGAACATTTAGCGTCTCCCTTGTACCTCGCGGCGCAGTGGGGCTTCATTAGAGTGGCTAAGACATTGGTTAATCCAATATCAATTAACGAGGTGACAGGACACTATGGGACTGCATTGAACGCGGCCTGCTCCAACCAATACCCCCACGTCGTCAGGTTGTTGTTAGATTCCGGTGCGGACGCGAATTTGCAAATATCGTATCTGCAAAGATGCCCTCAGGAAACATTCTTTCTGGGTAATGCATTGGCGACAACTGTCGCCTCGTGTGCAAGCATGAATAGGGAGAAAAGCATGGTCGCTATTGATATTGCGGATATGCTTATCAATAGCGGGGCTGAAGTCAATCCGGCCCGTGAGTCCTGGCGTGAGGATAAGTATTATCGGGAACCCTTATTGCTAGCGCTTCCTAACGACGCGATGTTTGAGTTTTTGCTCTCTAAATCAGCAGAGACAGATCTGTGGTCCAATGGCGCTCTCCTTCCGGAAATTGTCGCTACTATAGATGTGATGCCGAGACGGGTGTGGTGGGTAAACATGATTTTGAAATATGGAGCTAACCTGAATCCCGAGGGCGAATATTTTGGCAGCACCCTGGCCTACGCGTGTAGATTCGTACCCGTCCAAGCAATTTCCTGCCTGCGAAATTACAAGTATGACGCAATGTCTGGGAGACAGGATTATCGGGCTTGGGAAGCTTTTGATATGCGGCCGGAGGCATTGTTCGGGTTGCTAGTGACCTACTGGAAACAAAAGAGCTCCTGGGCCTCAATTTTTGACCGGCGTAAATTGCAATGGGATTTCCGGCGAATTTTCGGGATATTAAAAAATATAATGGCGGATGTGCCTTCCCGGGGGCATGTGCCTTCACGGGGACTAGAAAAAATTTGCCTAGGATTCGAAACGACAGCGGTGGAACAACTCCTGAAGCATGGAGTCGACGTTACACCTCGGGGTGCAACTCGTGCATTTAGAGAAGCTGCCTATCTTATGGATTGCGGGAAAGTGCCGGAGCTTTTTGATTGGGCAAAACCGTGTTATAAGGAGTCATTTGGAGACCTGGGTGCCAATTTAAACGCGACTGCAGAGGAGACGGCTAGGATATTGCTGCGGTACTTTGATATCCATGCCGAGATTGATGAATCTGGCAACATCGTTAACATTGAGGACAACAATACTCCGCCCGATCTAGACGACTGCTCCCCCGAGCTTGTTGAGCTTCTACTCGAATACGGTGCCGACGATAGCGAGCTCAAAGACGACAGCCATTACCAGGCTATGAAGAAGAGGATCGAGGAGACAAATAGGCACATTGATGAGTTGGTGAAATCCGGCCGCGAGAAAGAGATTCAATCTATTAGGAATTCAAGATATGCACGGGCTGTGGAGGCTCGGTTGGTGAAAGAGGTAGCGGGGGAGGAAATATTGGGGGAGGTAGAAGGGGGTGGAGAAAAAGGGGGCAAGAAAGTGGATGATTAATGATATATGACTCTCTCTCTTTCTCTCTGTGTGTGTGTGTTCTGTCTGTCTCCTTCCCCCCCCTTTTTCGCGATGTTAACTAGTCATGTGATATAACGATCTAACAAGAATCTATTCATTTGCAGCCACTCTTCCGTTTCTCCCTTCCTATGAGAAACCAATTACAACAAAAAACGATCAATCTCTAGAGGCTGGAGGATCTAAGTGATATTTGACACTTCCTCACTCCTAGATCATCAATAACACACCACTATGCGCTCTTTGTCTTCTCTTAGCCATCCCTTCCTTAGAACCATGGCTTCTTCTGCATCACCACCCACACTTTACATAGGAAAGATTCTTCCCGGAAAGAACTGGCAGTACAAGCTGACAGAACATTTTCCCAGCGGCTGGGGAATCAATGACCTCTTCAAGGCTGAAATACTCAGAGACACGTCTGGCTGTGCTCCAAAATGGTATGGAGTCGTACATCAAATATCTTGCAAGTGAGTCGCGAAGTTGACTCTCTAGCCAGGGCTGCCATAAAAACAGCATCCTCATCGATGCAAGCCTCTCTCAAGACTGAGCTAGAGGAGTACTTAAAGCCTAATGTCTCGTCCTGCCAGTCTATCCGGCCTTTGTTCGACGTCATTACCACAATTAAGGACGAACCCATGTCAGAGGACAGCAGTAAATGCATCCGCAACCCAACAAGCCGCTCGGAGCATGTGGCTCACGTGCTTTTGAGGTCCACGAGGGAAAAGGCTACCATCACAGCGCTGATGTCTGGGCACTTTGAATGACGCTGTTGAAAGTATTCAACGAGGATGCCTTTGTATACGAGCTCCCGCCAGGATCCCACCACCCCAACGCAGAGGCAATCGCTCAACCAATGCGGATATACCCGGATTGGATCCCAAACCCGATCGAGGGGGAGACTAGCATAGGCATTCCCCTACAAGAGATGTTTGCCAAGGCAGGTGATCTCAAGCCGCATCTTCCGATCGCCCCATTAGAGGAGCAGTTGGAAGGTATGAGTGCTCCCAAGGAGATAAAAGATATACTGGGGCTGCTGTTGAGTCTGGATCAAGAGAAAAGATCGTCTGCTGCTATGATCTTGAGATCTAAAGAGTACATTGCTCTGTCTAAGGCAGACGCATTGAGGGGCTAGTGAAGTCTGACCACACGAAAGAGATTCAATCTACTTAGGATTAAGGATGTGTGTGGGCCGTGGAAGCTTGACTGGCCAAAGGAGCACTGGGAAAGGAAGAAGGGACTAAGGGTTTACTTTCTCTTTCTTTCATTCTTTTATGAGGTTCATGTTTTGACCATGGAAACCATGTTGAATTCTTTTCCTAACAACATGATAAATAAGTATGATGGTTGTATGGTGATTATTTAAGGGGATTTCAAATTATTTGATATTTCACTACTTGTCTCTAGTTTCTCATTAGACATTACCTCTTTTGGACCCCCTTTTTCCTTATAACTTACTTTCCACAGCAGCAGGGGCATATAACTCTTTGGTTAATTCCAGGCTATAGATTTTTTTTTCTCTAGGACTAATCACTTTTCAAGTTGCATTTCTACTCTTAAATTGTGTATGGCTAGCCCATATGTATTATTCCTCTCTCATGTTATTGAGTTATGAATTTACAAGTGGAACCATGATATTACCACCGAGAATAGATGAACCTATGATAGCATCATTCTTACAGTGAACAATACTTCATAGATGTACTTAGGATTCTTTTGGACATTCAACATGAACAAACGAGTTGAGTAATTAGCTTGTAATGAGTGACACTCCTTATCTTCAGAACAATTATTGTGCAAGTGCCAACATTAAAACAATATGAATAGCTTCCCTTTCTGTCTAGCTGTGCATGCCCATACCTCAAGCACTACAACTAAAAGAATGGTGGGATGTATTGAGAATATCATCGCCAGTACGTTCCATAAAAGGACCAATTCCGGCGTCCAATTCCGGCGTCCAATTCCGGCGTCGACCATACCCAAGGCCATTCGGCATATGAAAAAAGAAATGACCCTAAATTCCACGCCATTTAATCACCCCTATTCCTCAGCATAGTAAAATAGAGACCTCGTTCCTTTCCTAGGAAGACAGGCGTGCCTTGGCCCACAGAGTCTCGAAGTCGTCTCCGATCTCTCTTTCTGCATTCTTCTGCAGTTCTCTTATGGACAGTGGAACAGCTCGTTTGTCGGGGATCGGGCTAATCATCGCCGTCGCATTTTCCTTTTCCAATGCAACTAAAATTACGACCTCGTAAGTAATGGGAATAAGGGGGAGAAAATGAAGCCAAGGGGTAAAAACAAGCACATACCATGGATGTAAACCGCCGCTCGCTTTCCACTGAACATAGCATGCGGAACATTCGTGCTGTCGTCATTGTTACAATCACCGACAGCAAATATGCCAGGGAAGCTCGTGTTCATTCCGTCAAAGTCATTCTCAATCTTGACGCCTTTCATATCGAGGTTCAACTTGTATGCGAGGTCGGACCTTTGTTTTGTGGGGAAATTCGTAACAAATGCGGCGCGCTCGATAAGTTTATTGTCCCCGGCTAATTTAACCGTGAAGGCATCGAATTCTGATCGATTTTCGGTGTTGAAATAGACTGAGCCGTCCATAGTTCGGTTTATCATTTCGATTCTACGATCCTCAAATTTCACCCCGTACTTGTCAAGTTCCTGCTTCCAGGTTGCTGACTTCTTCGCAGCTTCCGCCTCTTGCTCGGGGATGTAAGTGCCGTTTGTGAAGGCAATAATATCATGATTGAGGGTTGCGATTTCATGTACAGAGTCGATAACATCACTTAGGTTCCCTAGGATTCCGATTGATTGGTCCCGGTGTTCGAAGCCGTCGCACCAAGGGCACCAGTAGATTCCGCGGCTCCAGAAGTTAGAAATGTACGGTGTGTCTGGGAGGATGTCTTCCATTCCTGTAGCAAGCACTACTCTACGTGCGGTGTAGACGACATCTTTTCGGGGTGGTTCTGGTCCGGTCGGGTTGGCTGAGTACTTTTGGAAACCGGAGATTGACACGGCAAACTCCGGGAACCCAAAGATACCGCTCATGAGTGGGAAGATGTCGGTGACGGTTCCGTTGCCCATTGTTGCGGTTGTATAGTTTGATATTTGCTGCCGGGCTTCATACCGGAAGATCGAGGGAACAGTGCCTGGAGAGAAACCCGTTAAGAAAGAAACTGCGAAATATAGGAACGAATCGCGGATAGTACCATCATTGCCAATGACATCATGCATATGTCTTGTGAGTCCATTTCGATATGCGCCCGAATCGACCAGCAAGGTCTTTCTCCGGACTCGAGATAACCCGCTCTGAGCGCTGAGACCAGCAGGACCACCGCCCACAATGATGACGTCGTAATCGGTATTGGGAACCTTTAATGTTGTAGCAACTTCAAAGAAAACCAGTAGAATCAACAGCTGAGTGGCTCTGAGGAGTGCCATTTTGAAAAGCTATGATGGCGAAAGGATGCCGCTCGCGAATGCTCGGGCTTGTCTATCATAGATAGATGAGGCACCATCCGGCTTTTAAAAGCAGAAGGAGGCATGGTTTGCTTGCTCGAACAAGGGAAACAATCCACTTCTACTCTTGCCCATCCGTCTCTGTGAATTGGGCACACATTAGCACCTGCTATCTCTTGAATTCAATCCAAGCCGTGTGCCATGCATCCCTGTTCACATCGAGGACGCAATAATGAGGTTGTCGGTTAAGAATTATTCTCCAATCGAGTACTGGATTCCTCTAGAAAACCTTCTAAGAGTTTTAGAAGGTAGGAGGTGGCGACCATTCAGATCTAGTTGACATCGATCAGATCTTTCTGATCAACAAGCTTGCGGGGGTTGGCTTTAGAACTTAAAAATTCCAAAAAATGGGGTTTGACATCTTTAAGTTAAACATACTTAACTAGCCTTCGTCGATCGGTTAACGCAACTTATGGGTTTGGTTTAGTCCTGAAGGCCATTGACGTTTAAAGTCAGAAATCTGATGGCGGTCATGATTCAAGCTGAAGCGTGATGTCAGTTTTTTATTTGCAGGTGGAAGGCCGCATATCATTGAGAATCCAGAGCCAAGCTGCTAAAGAAGCTCGAAAATTGGTACGTCTAGGGTCCGCAATTGATCGACCGTTCAATTCAGCCCATAGTTACTCCGTGCTTGTTGACAATATGCATCTGGTAGAACTAAGAATAACGGCTTAACGATGCAATTTATCTCCCACGGACAGCATCGACAGCATCGTATCAGGCCATAATACGATGCGAGCTCTCTGGTTTTCTAGTGCTGATTAAGTGTCTGTAGTCCACTAGAGTTGATTCTACCTTAATATTAGCAAAATGAAACACTCCCGCAACGCGTGCCAGCGATGGATTACCCGCAACCACACCCGGTGAGGGGTAGTTAGCGGACAGAATTTTGTAATACGTACCGAACAATGACAGTGACATGCAGACGAGGCTGCATACAATTGCGGGGGATCATCCCCATCAAGATATCCCAATTTTGCGTTCTCCTCCACCAATGCTGTTATTGGGCCACACCTCAGGTAGCTTTGCAATGTGTGTGATTTTTTGCATGAAACACGAGGCTGACGGAACAATAATAGCCATATCCCAAGGCATTTGTGTGACAACCCGCCCAACCCTAGGGAAATGATACATACGCACAGTGGCGTCCTGCATTTCAGAAATCCGCTGCAGCTGCTGCAGAATCTTCAGGCAGTATTTGCCTGAGGATGTTTGACGACGAACTACCTACCGCGGGGCGGAAATGCTGTGAACAAATTTTCTTTTTGTGAATTTTCGAGGCCGCAGGATCATGGAGATTTTCCGCAAGAAAAGTAGTAGCAATAAATTTGCATCACATCGCATCGCTCACACAACTTTCCAAGGCTTTGTGTCACCGCGTGCCTCGCGTGGGTGGGCGATGATTTTGCCTTAATTCCCTCAACGCCTTTCGAATATCCAGATGTAACCCTTTAAATAAGTTGTGTGTTGCTGGGGAAGCTGGGAGGCAGTGTCTTGCTCATGAAGCCCGTGGAATCATTTTCTATGCAAAACAGTTAATAGAATCAATTCAGGGCCCGTCCGGTAAGCTAAAAGAAACATGCAAAATTGCTATACAATATACAGAGTCCAAAAAAAGAAGGCCGGTGTTGGTTGTTTCGTTGGTAAAACTATACAAGAAGTTGCATTGATACGACATTGTCGCTCCACTAGTATATATATAGCATTTCAGAAAATGCGCCGCAAGATTTTGGGTATCAAAGAAGTAGGAAACTGGGGAAATTTTGAAGCTATGAACGGAACAGAGGAGCAGGGAAAGGAAAGGAATGGGCGGGAATGAGAGGAGGGCTAATAATATGTATCCCGAAAGTATTAGTCGGTGAGAAAAGCGGTATCCACATGTAGTACCGGGCCATCGAGCTCCAGACACAGGCTCGTTAGATACGATGCTGTTCTTTTTAGAACACAGAGCTCCGCTTCTTAGCTAGCGTTTGTGCTCTGTCATCATCCTTCTTGAAAAGACCAAAAATGCTCCTTCTTTCCCGTAGCTGAGGATTGGGTGCTCCAGTGTTTGGGCGAGGAGTCAAGAACGAAACACTTGATTGATGACGACCGTCGCCCGGAGGCGCTTGAGAATAGGGTGAAAGATGCGTTGGCTGGGAAGGAGAATAGGATGAGTGCCGCAGCTGCGCACTATGACTGCTGGACGTGCGGCGTGGTGGTAGGTTTGGTTTGGGTGTCTGGGCATGCTGCTTGTGGTACTCCTGTTCTTCTTTGCCATATATCTTCTTCAGTCGTTCGGTTTCTTGGTCAATCGCTGCTTGTCTCCGCCGTGCTTCCCGTTGTTCTGCTTCAAGGAGCCTTTTTGTTTCTTTCTCTGCCTCTTTACCACGACGCCGTCGTTCTTTTGCTTCGGCATCAGCTTGCGCCTTCAGTCGGGCGGTTTCTTGGTCTAGTTCCCATTGTGTTCGAGGGTCAACTGGGGGTGGGCGGGTCTCACGTTGCGGTATTGATATTTGAGGTCGTGGCGGTTTGTTGGGGGCTTGTGGCTCTCTCTGTACTTGATCTCGTCCTTTGGAACCCTTTTCTACGGGAGAAATAGGTACCGCCCCAGACATTGTTGCTGCGGAGTGAACAGGGCTATTTGGTTTGGGAGGGTCAGAGATATGAAAGCATTCCCTTATCTGGCCAAAATATACATCACGGATGACAATGGCTCCTAATAAAAGGACCACCTCCAGCCCTTTAAAATCTTCCATTTCTACTCGATAAAGGTTTGGCTCATATAGAGTAACCTCCTTGAAGCTTCGGAAGATAGCGACTGTGATATCGGGTTCTCTATGCTTCCGGTTTATTTCATCCGAGTCGACACGTTTTCCAGACATATAGCATCCGAGGTCCTTGGAGAGCTTCCCGTCCTTCTTCCATGTAAATTTCAGCTTTGGTGTTATCTCGGACGCAGCCGGGTCACTCATCGTCCTATCGAGGGCTGAATTTGAAGGCTGTCTAAATGTTTGCTGGGGCATTTCGAATTCCCACGAGGCTGCAGAGTTCCACGTCTTTGGCTTATGTCGAACAAGAACTTGTTGGTCGGGGTTATATAGTTGTATAACGAACTCCTGGGGAAGGATAGGTTCTGGAGGAGGGGCAACGCCACCGTTCAGCCGGATGGCCTCTTGCGATAACGACGGCTGTGTCCATTTCGGAATTAATAGCACCTCTGCATAGACAACATCGGGTGTGAAGGAGTCGTATAGCGCGGCCGCATAGCGGTTTTTGGATGCGGGTAAGGCAGGATCCAGGTGTCGGAGTGTGTAGGCAGGGAGGGGCTCGGCACCATGTTGAAGAAAATGAAAGCTCGCATTAAACTTCGGCTTATCTGTAGAAGGCTTCAGAAGAAATGCTAGACACAGTTAGCTATCTTGCGTTGTTTCTCCAAAACATGACAGGCAACCATACTCGGAAGGTTTTCGTCCAGCATCTTCGGACGTCCCTTGGACCAGGAAGCGGAACAAAGTTGCTCAGAATGTGGGCAGGAACCCAGGATAATCAAGCTTTGAAGATTGCGGAGAAAGAAATTCACGAAACCATGACCAAGCCAGGACGAAAGGCGGAGAATATATGATCTTGAAAGCCGGAGAATATTCAGAAACAATGAGGCGGATAAGAAGGCTGTGAAGATGCGCAGACCGCCCCGCGTGATGATTGGCCGAGGCGGGCGGCTCTGCTGCGTCACTGGGTTATGTCAGCAAGATGCCGCCAAGCCGCTAGTAGCCCATTTTTAGGTTAGCGCGGGACCGATCCACGTTTCGGCGTCAGCCTCGTGCTGCAACGTCATTGGGCCGGGTTAAAGCTTATTTGGCGTTTCTATAAATACCAAACCTAATTGCGATCTCCTACATCTACAGAGCAGAGGACGCGTCTATGGAGGGCACTATTGATCCTACTACTTATGCGCCTCGCATCGTGAAGGCTATTTTGGAAGCCTCATCAGGCATACGTACCCCATTTCACCGTCGTTTGATCCTATGAAGCTTGCCCCACAGCTGCTTTCATCCCCCTACTCGACCGTTCAGTTTGAGCATTGGGGACATAATGCGGAAGGGTCCTAGCCCCTACAGTCAATTTGGGGAAAAGGTGGACTTGTTGAAAAGCTATCATCCTTCAACATTATAGGCGTCGTCACCATCCATCCACGACGCCTGAACATGGGGTACGTAGTCTCAGTACGGAAATTTATCACCCTTGCCGCCCCTGGTGGATTATTTTTCTGTTTCAAGATAATAGAATGATAATCTTCCAATCGGAATTTCCAATATATTTCCGAGATGGTTCTTTCAAACACGCAAATGATGTTGGCAATGGTCTCGGCAGATTTTAACCCACCAAATACCACTCTCGTCTCGGCTATCTGGTTTTTAGCTTTACCGCAAATTAATCTATATCATCCTTCCACAATTCAAAACCGTGGCCAGATAAAACAACAAACAGACAGCTCTAATCGATAATTATATCATCTATATTTGGTCGTTATCAATGTATATGCATATCTCGTGACAAAATAAACGAAGGAATGCAGCTAGCGAAGCGCAAATATATGGTCTTCGTAGTCTATATTTTACGTGTCGAGTGAGTACATTTTGCCCTGTACATTGAGGATGGGGACGATTCGCGTCTTTTCGAGACCTTCTCCCTATCTGTTGGCTCTGAGGTGAAGAGTGTGCAAGTCAAGAAGTTGACGAGTCCGAAGGGAGGTTTCGCTACTCCGAACGATCAAATGACATGGGGAGGGACGCAATGGACGTATGAAAACAAGGGGGTAGGGAAGCAGGTTGTTGATGACACGGAGGTTTTGCCTGTCAAGAACGGGGAGGTGGACATTAAGGTCAATGAGAGCGAGGCTGTCATTATTTCTCTGCGGCGTTAGAGAGTGATGAAACATTTTGCTTGATATGTTCGGATCAAGGCTCCTGATTGAATCAAGTGGATTCGGACAGGTTTTGTCCCATTTATTTCCATCTGTTGATTTCAGTATATGCCTCTGGCTTGGAGTTGAAGAATAATAATGAGGAAGTTCCCCAGCGCGAACCTTGGAAGAGATTAAAGATCTCACATGACATAGTTAATCGCCATTTGACCCCCTTTTCCAAATTTCAAACTTTCATTAATCCACCCTTGTTACTTTGTTTAACTCAAATGTATGTATATGCAGATAATTATATCTATGGTAGGTGAGGACTGCTATTTGTACCTCTACCGGTAAAGTTTTCGAGCGGGAAGAAAAATTCTATATAATATAGACCCTCTATCAAGGTTCTAACCTCTAAGACATCAGAAGTTCCTTTCTAGATATCATCCGCCATGTAAGTAACGTCTATCAAAAGAAGAAATATCAAAAATCTCCACGACCGATGAGATAAGGGAATCGAAAGGTCTTTCAACAAAAAAACAATACTAGCCATAATAGAAAACCCCCGCATCTAAAAACCATTTCTATACCTATCTAATCCTCCTCCTATATATGCATGGACAGGAGCCTCAAGAAGCCTGTTCTCAATTTAACCCTCCTCACGCAACAACCTTCGTAGCCTCCACTGCTCCATCCTGTGCCACAACCTTCTCCCCATCCACAAGATCCAACTTCTCCTTCTCCGCCTCCTTCTTCGCCGCACCGACAAGCTGATCCTCCCACCCCCTCATCGCCTGCACAAAGAACTCCTTCTGCGAATCTCTCGATGGCGGCTCGCCTTCTCTCCCTCTACGCGTTCGAGACTCAACAGTCTCCACGATCGTGGCATTATCGCCCTCGACGGGCCGGCTGTATAGATCGTCGGAGTCGATGGAATCGGAGAATGTATAGGTGCGGAATTCGGTGTTGCGCCATCCGGTGCCTGGGTAGGTGGGGGAAGGGCGGGTATTAGTATAGTTATTGGGGGAGGGTTTCTTTTTCGTGACTTTTTGGTGGTGGAGGGGGGGAAGCGGGGGTAGCTTTAGTAATTGGTTTATTTACGTGGGGAGGGTGTGGGTGGGGTTGTTTAGGTAGGAAGGGAGTGTAAAGAGGGGGAAAGAATAAAACAGAGTAGAAATACCTGTATAGAGAGTGCTATCCTGCCAATCTTCGGTGAAATAATGTAAAAATCCTCCGTGCGAGACCATGACGATCTCCTTCTCTGGGCGGGCTTTTAGCCATTGTCGCGCCTCGCGTGCTCGGTTTGTAATTGCTTGGGAGGTTGCGGCCCATTTTCCTTTCTGCAAAGTTGCAAACGTCAACAAGGTTAGCCTTATATTCTGTACCCTTAACAGCAATTCGCACATCCACCCCATCCTCAAAAGGTACGATGTAGAGTTATACCTTCGAATTCCACCCCTCCTTTACAAGAGTCAAATCAACCGGCAACTTTTTCTCCTCCACCTCCTTTATCAGCGCCTCAAGATCACTGCCCACGTCACAAGGCACATCGCTCGTCTCTTGTATCTCCGGCAGCGCGATGATCGTTAGCCCTTTGTCTCTAATATCTCCCTCGAAGGATAATAGGGCGGTGTAAATCGTGCGGCGAAGGGGCGAGGCAACGACCAGGTCGACATTCGAGTGGTAGGGGAAGTTCGCGTTCAGGTCGCGGCATTGCGATTCGCCGTGTGGCGTTAGGAGCGGGTCTGGGATGATGTGGTTCTCCTGGCAGAGGTTGTGGAAGCCCTGTGCGTTTGTTGCTGGTTAGCATGGTAGGGATGGTGGAGAGGAAGGGGAGAATGCCTGTTACGAGACAGGGGTCCTGGGCGATGCGGCGGCGTACCTGAGCATGGCGGACACAGTGGATTATAGGGGGCATGTTTGGTGATTGTATCGTATATAATCCTCTCTATGTATTTAGAAAAATGGAGGGGTAAATGGAACGCTGTGTAGTATTTTGTCAGTGCGTGTATAATGTCAGGCCGCGCGGGGTATCACTTACAGAGAGAGTGCTTGTAGGGTATGCAAACGAAAGGAACGCAGAGAACGGCAGAGATGTCCGTCAACAGAGGTCAGCGGCGAAGTGGATGTCGAGTTCAGGAACATTGATATAAAAGTCGGGGGATTAAACTTTTATTATGACTCGCCGCCTCCGATAAGCGCTATCGATACCTGACTAATGCCCCCGCGCCGCCCTAAACCTTAAACTTTGGCTTTCCCGGAGAATAAAAACACGCCTCAACTTTTAACATGCTGTTGATCTGCTCAATGAGCCAGCGTCCCGAAAAAAAAAAAAAAACCCCGAAAATACCCTCTCATTCAAGTTTCTCCAACCAACCGAAATCATGCCAAAAACCATGCAAACATCAAGACTGGGAGGATCCCCCCTTTGCTTGTTATCAATTGACGAATCTTCCATCTGGCTCCTTCTCAACAGTAAACCGGGATAAACGGACTGGATAATACACCGAAGTACTGAGCAAACTGATCACGCTCATGTACGTCGAACGTAAATAGCAAGCGGGGGAAAATATCCCCCAAAGTCCCCCCCCGGAAACTCAAACATATCGTACTCGCCGATCGTTTGTATTACGCGCGGGGAATCCGCATCCACAGATTCCAGACTGCCAAAAGAAAAGCCCGTTAGCACAATGATAAAGCAATGATAGGGACAAAAAGCAGGAGAATTGAGTCAATCGTGGTAGGGGAAGGACGAAAGGGAAGGGGAAAATATGAAACAGCTTCACCTTAAGTCCGAGTCGTCATAACCCACCGGAAACCATATAATGATCGGCGGCCATTGAAGCTTGTCTTGCCAAAGGTCGCAAAACATTTGCTTCAAGGCCGTACTGGGACAGATGGAACACACGACTGTTGAGCTGTCGACTTTCAGAACTCCCTCGGGGTCATCCAGGACGCCAATGTTAAATTTTCCCAAAACCAATCTGTCCACGTCTGTATAGCACGGGTCCTGTACGAAGCACTTTTTCTGCTTGCCTGGTAGCGTGTTCCCCAACGTGAATAGTAATGCGTGTTGAAATTGCACTGTTCGTGCCCATTTCTCTTTCGCGTACTTGGAGGATAGAGCTCCAAAGGCAAATCCGGCAACATACTTAATTTCCCAAGTAGGGCGGTCTTTCATGAACCCAGCAATGATCGATTTTAGTTTACTGCAGTCCTCGCTAGCGTGCCAATCGTGGATTGCCCTCCTAAAGCCCTTTTCGGTTTCGTCGGGTGTTTTCGATTCCATTGCCATGAATTTCTCGTCCTTGCGTGGAGGGGTGCAGATGGATATGCTGGCATATCCCGGGTCGGTGCTGTCAGCGTAGCACTCACCACTCTTCATCTCTTGGAAAGTCCTATAATGTACCCACGGTGCCGGCCTTTAGGGACATGGTGTCGTCGGTTCCTAGAATTTAGTCAACTGTCCGGCATTTGTTGGGTATTGGTGAAAACAAAGCTGCCCAATATCAACGAAGAGGGATAACCATACGAAGAAAAAGAATTTACATCCCATTCCCCATCCGGCTCACCCACCACCACTCCCTTCTTCACCCGAAACACCACGGGTCCGCCTAGAAAGTTCTTTGATATGAACACATCTGACCTGCCGGCGCGAATCTCTCTCATCTGGTCCCGGGTGGCCAAGAGCATCTCCTTGGTAAAGAATAGTGTACCTTGGTCATACAACTTCTGAAGCTTCTGGCCGTTCTGGTCTCCAGCATTGTCGTTCGTAATTTGGTCCTCTTGCTGGACCGCCTGGGAGAACGTTGACTCAGGATTCGATTCCATATTGAGATACAGACGAACCTCCGCTTTGGCCGGGTTATCTAGTGATAAGGCCAGAGAGGTAGTGGTAATCTCCCGGGTCCTTAGGATATTTGACGCGTAGGACACAATGATTGTATAGCGATACTTGGATAGGCCTGCGTCAGTGCATCATAGCTCCGGGGAGTATCACAACAGTTGTCACGGCGAGGTCCAGATGACCTGTTTCTTCCCCGTCATGATCAACGCAAGATCAACTGGGGAAAGCGAGACCCGTTGTAAGCTCCCGGGTAAACGAAAATGTCAGTGGAACTTCCCTAAGAGGGAAGGAATCAGTGAATTGGTTGGAATGATAAAAGGAAAGCATATCGAATTTCCACCTGGCCAAGGAAGGCACAAATGGCAAGCCTGTGTATGTATATACCCCATCCATTCCGATCTAACCCATAAAACCCTCCTTTTATAGCACCCTTAGTAAAAACACATGGCGGCAAACAGGAACTAAATGGAATACTCGCTCTAGTACAGCACAAGTTGACAAAGGGGAATATGTAACTAGGCATACACCGGAAAAGGTGTTGCCCGAGAGCAAAAAAAGGTGAATAACGGACAACGAAAGAAGCCAACTATCGTCTCAATCGTACGCACAGATGAAGAGAAGAAGGGATTTTCCTCCAAGGCGAAAAAAATACCCCTGTCCAAGTTTAATGTCAACAGAAAGGGTGGGGGGGAATCCCGTTTGATTAGGCAACACCAAACCCTCTAGCATTTTCAAGCGCTTTTTCAAGTTTCTCCTCTAAAACGGCTCGTGACGAGTACTCCGGTAGCAGGAGTCTGCCGAAACATGTCAAACTAGTCGGGAGACGCTGCGTTAAGAAAGTTAATGTTTGCTATTTTGTACGATTTAAACGCCAGAAAGCAGATAGGGGCGGGGAAGACAACTTACGCTATCCCCAGTACCATTCTTTTGGATAACAAACATGATACTAGAGATCCCATTAACAGGAACCCGATCACTAGCCGTGACAAACTCCAACAATTGCCGTTTTCTCGTTTGCGGGTATCGTCTCACGATATTCCAAAAGTCAACGATGAGGGGATGGCCTGGCTCAAAGCCGCCTTCGTATCTGGCATGGTGTTCCAGTTCGCCGATGTCGATTTCTTGAATTCCTTCGACCACAGTCTTTAGGGCTTCCGGTGTGAATATTGAAAGGGCGGTGCGGTCTAGGCAGGTATAGAAGCCGCGGGCGAACGCTTCATACTGAGGACGGATGGACTTGTCTGTCAGCCAGAAGATGTAGTCTCTCACGAATCTTTCGCGGTTAGCGTTGGTGACTAAGGCAGCCTCCGCGGGTGGCGAGGGAGGAGCAGGTTTGTAGGTTCTCGATGAAGTTCCCTTTAATATTCCTGATAGAACCCCATCACGCTTGGACAAGCCCGTTTCATTTGCGGTATCGCGTAGCATGGAGACGCTATCTTCAGATCCCCGAGCCTGGCTTGATTTGCTTGATAGTGATGACCGATACGACCCGCGTCTCCTTCTGTCCCATGCAGAGCGTTCGGGGGCAGGCCACGGCTCATTTCTGTCAACCTTCTCCATGTCAACAGTCATAAAGTTTCCAAACGCCTCAAAACTGAATTCGTAAGTTCTCATGAAGATGTCGCCAACATCGCCATCCTCCCATGACAATAGTTCGCCCAAACCTTTGGCGAGCTCTGACCAACCAACACGAATATCGTCGAGAGATTTAATCTTGAACCCGAGCAGCTTCTTGTATAATGCGACGGGAAAATTAACCGGGAGGGTGAGGCCATTATAGACGGCGAGGGAGGTCAACAGACCTAACAGCTCAAACTTATACAGTGGTTCCATGGAGCATGGCTGAAACCAGGATATCCGACTTCTCATGTCCATGGTAAACATTCCATAAGACGGATCCAATGCCTCGCCAATCGCCACCCGGAAGAACTCTTGCTGAACACCGCCATGATCGATTCCTTCTTCTCCCTCGTCCATACCCATTTGCACCTTAAGTGGCCGCATGAGTTCACGCTTTTCTCGTCTCCACAGTTGGTCAAGGGCGTCTGTAAGAACGTTATTGCGACGAACAACGAGAACGAGATATATGGAGGTCGACGTTTTCAATCTCATCTGAAGGTTAACACTAACGTCATCATGAACTCCGAGATGTCTAGTAGTCGTTGAATGGAGGTGCCGTGAAGTAGTCAGGGCATTCTCGTAAGACTTGGACATCGTGGAATAGTTGAGCGCCCGGAAATATATCACTAGGGCCGAAGGCGGGAACAGAAAGGGGTAAGACAGGAGATGGACAGTCCGGTTACTGGTCACCATCCCTAACCATTCAACAGGCATCTCCGTTGGGTCTAGCCGTTCAGAGAGGAACGATGTGTGGAAATCTTCGGGTTGCAACCCTAACCTGAGCCTCTCCTTATACATCGACGCAAGTAGTTGCAAGGCGCCCCCAGCAGCACTAGATTTCGCCATTTCGGGCTTACCGTCCCACTCCTTAAGCAAAAAACTTCGTAGCCACTCCACCGCTATCATATTAGAGTTAACTGGTCGATCGTCGAAAAAAGACGCTGGAGTGGTTTGAGAAGTGCGCCTATACCTCTTGGGGCAATCGCGGAACGTTCTTAAAACGAGATCTATAAAATTGGGAGTTTCTTTCTGGTCGAGATCCTGAATGCTCCCTAGTCTGGTCTTGGAGATTTCATGGTACGCCACGCGGGCAGAAACAACCCTGGCTAACCGATTTACCAGCCGGAGCGCGAGGTCATGTTCAAATTTGTCTGCAACATCGACTAACAAACGTCTTGTAGATTTAGAATGCTTCCTCATCTCGGAGTCCGGTAAAACAGTGCCCGCAGACCGGGCTTGGCGAACGGCCTGCCATGTTTTTGGATCTATTTGAGGGATAGAGCTGGCCAAAGCGAGAAGGGTTATGACCGAAATATAAGCTGCATCTACGTCGGAAATATGTTCTTGGGAAGAGTCGCCAATACAGGGGGAAGGAAGGCCTCGTTTTGGGATATGACCCGAGGCTGATGTTCGTACTCGTTTGGCTTGTGGTCCAGGTAATGAAAGCTCTTTGGGTGGGACGAAAAGGCGTTCAAGGGAAACCCAGAGGCTGTGCAGTGTAGTTTCCCAGGGACATAATTGATACAGAGTCCGAAACGAACCTTCCAGCTGTTCAGTATCCAAGAAGACTGTGCTGTCACTCTCATTACCATTTGAGGGAGGTTGACTGCCACGAAATGATTGGAGAAGTTGATCGGGGCTGCTCAGTACATAGAAAATGCTCTGGGCGACAAACGGGAACGCCTGGCGCTGGCGGTGAGTAGCGTATTGCCAATCCCATGAATCGGGATATCCACGAGACTGCAATTCTGTCAGTTCATCGCTCCATGTCTGTTTATCCTCGTCATTCTCGCACATTAGTGTCTCCAGCCCATCTACAATTTCTTTGGATAAATGGGAAAGGGATTGGATTTGCTGAGAGCTGGCTGATTTATCGGACTCCTCAGTTGAAATCGCATGGTATTGCGCCCTAGTGGGTGCTCGATGTAGAGTATGGTCCGTTGGCGACTGAACGTTATAACTTTCGGTTTTCCCCCGTTGGTTCGGGCACTTTGGACCCTCCCACGAGACGTGAGGAGGTGGCCTTTTGTCGTAATATGAGTCGCTTGTATCACCATTGCCGTGCCTGTGCTTCTGTGGCCGATGTTTCAAAGGTGGGGGGGAGTGTCGGCGTCGGGTACTAGTATTTGATGGGGTATGCGAGAGCTTCCGAACCGGTTTACGTTCCGAGCGCACCTTCTCTTCTGTATGGGTTCTGGATGGTTGCCTCCGATGCTCCATTTCGCCAAGGGACAGGCGCTTGACAGGTTGCCCGGGGATCTTCACTTCCACGGCCGTAGGCTGGGAATGAGCTGCTGCAGCGGATGCGAAACTGGATGGGCGGGATTTAACGTTAGAATGTGAAACCCCATTCTTTTCTCGGCTTGGTCGCTTTGGATTAGACGGCTGGCCATCGGGTTGGCTCTTTGCTGGTATTTCCATGCCCGGGGATTTAGCGGTAGAGGCAGCTTCATTGGCACGAGCCGATATATTATCGAAAACCTCAGGGGATCTCCGCAATGGTAGCCACTCAACCATGCGCAACGAAAGGGTATCAAAAAGATTCTGGGTGAAGGATTTCGGATCCTTCAATCTTGGAACATCTCTCTCCTCTTCTCCATGTAAGTCCGGCCTTCCTTCAACTCGTATGGATTCGGAACCACCCCCGTCATTCCCTCCCTGTTGTACATCCTGGCCCCGCGTATCTTCAGTTGGGACATTCTCTTCCGGGTAGTAATTTCGAATATCAGAGCTAAACTTGACATTCTGGTGTGACGACTCGACTGGCCGCTTCCCTGGTCGTCGAATTCCGTCCGTCGATGGAAAATCGTTGGTAGTCGCCGGAGCGTTACGACACAACCCGCGCTCAGGATTATCCTGACTAGCTAGATAACAGGCAACCGTTCGCGCACTCAGTTCTGTGAAGCGCCGAAGAGGAGCATCGGCGACTCTCTTACGATAACTGAAGCAGGTGGGAGTAGTGCAGTATGGGTTTTGGCAGCCGTAGAGGAGCTGGTTCTTGTATCTAGGATGCCGGAAATCAACAAGTCAGCAAGTCCAACAGCGTTAGGGAGAGAAGACAGGCGTACCGTTTGACAAGCAGATTGAAATCCCGCTGCCTCCTATCCTTATTCCAGGGATAGACTCGCGCCGGGTCTGTCACAGCAATGGTATTCTTGCTCAGCACCTCCGGGGCGCCAGCTGGGAGCTTGGACGGGTGGAAGAGCCCCCGGTCACTGGCGGCGGTTCGTGCTGGGTCTGGTGGGCTCCCAGAGCCTGCCCGCATTCTGGTCATGTTGTATCAGGGTATCTCATAGCTGGACGCAGCAGCAGGGCGTCGGGCAGAGATGGTGATAGCAACAAGATGGAGCAGGTTGTCGTTGTCGCAAAGGACGTCCAAACAGACGAGGCTCTGCGTCACAGCATGACCGTACCGCCAAGCACCACGCTATGTATTCGGCGTCAGAATGGTAACTTACGGTACGGTCACGCCGCCGCATCAACGTCATTAGCCACGCAGCCGATTTTCGCCTCCCAAAAATCAACTTTTGATTTCAAATTCGACGTATCGATATAAAACAGCTTCAACCCCGCCATCTCCTCCACGCAGCCCTGTCTCTGCGCACAACAGCGTTTCTGGTTGGCATATAGTTGCTCGCATTCCATCTGACCATCCAGTCTCATTCTATTTTTTAATTTTTTCTACCGCAGAGATGGCCACTGCCATTGCTGGACACCCCGGAGGCCTCACCTCTGGCGGGGCAGACAATATCGCCATGTCCCATCCATTCACCTGCAACACATGCCAGGTTGCTTTCAGGAATAGCGATGCGCAGAGAACGCATATGCGAAGCGATTGGCAGTGAGTTTGCCCACCCAGATAAAGCTATTGCGTTGATATTGACTCTCTTCTAGTCGCTACAATCTCAAGCGTCGAGTCGCGTCCCTCCCCCCTCTATCTTCCGAAATTTTCGCAGAAAAGGTCCTCAATGCCCAGGCGTCCAACTCCGCAGCAGCTGCGAAAGCGTCCTTTGAGAAGACCTGCGCCGCATGCCAAAAAACTTACTTCAGCGAAAATGCCTTCCAGAACCATATGGCCAGCCAGAAACATAAATCTAGAGAAGCATATCTGAGAAAGACTGGAGGACATATTGATGAAACGGCCTCTGTGATGAGCGGCACCTTTTCTCTGGGAGAGCCTATCAGCGCTCCCCCTGTCATGACTGTCCATGAGTCAGCTGCTGAGGAGGAATTCTCGCGAATTGTGGATGGAATGAAAGACGCCTCGATAGAGCCTGCAGACCCTCTATCGAAACGTCCATCTAGACCAAGCCACTCCGCCGCTGCAGGCGAGCGCCGAATGTCCTCTAGCAGCGCCGCGACTGAGACGGCGGCTGACCCAGAGTACTCATTGACACACTGCCTTTTCTGCAACCATGACTCAACAAGCGTGAAACTAAATGTTTTCCACATGCAAAAGTTCCACGGCATGTTCGTGCCGGAGCAGGAATACCTGGTTGACGGAGAAGGGCTATTGAAATACCTCCATGCTAAAATCACGAAAAACAACGAATGTCTTTACTGCCATAAGATCAAATCTAACACGGCCGCAATCCAGACACACATGCGCGACACGGGCCATTGCATGATCGCCTTCGATACAGAGGACGAGATGCTGGAAGTTGGCCAATTCTACGACTTCAGCAGCACCTATTCAGACGACGAGGAAGACGAAGATGTTGAAGAAGTCGACGGCAAGGAGGGCGAGGACGACGAAGGCTGGGAAACAGACTCCGTGGGCTCTGACCGTGGCGGAAAGGCATTTGCCTCTGACTATGAACTCCACCTCCCAACGGGCCGGACAGCTGGTCATCGCTCGTTAGCCAAATACTACCGCCAGAATCTACGGAACTATCCAACACCTGAAGAGCGGATCCTCCGGCAACGCGCCATTGCGGATGCGGCGCAGAATGGAGATGTGCATGATACAGACGCCACTGTCAAACGCAGTCAGGCACTCATCAGCCGAGCGAATGGTGGTCTGGGCATGCTGGGCGCAACGGATAGTCAGAAACGGGAAGTCAAGGCGGTGGAGCTCCGGGAGCAGAAGCGGGAACAGAGAGCTAGGAGACAGTATGAGTGGGGTGTCAATAAGAAGGGTAACTTCCAGAAACACTTCAGGGTAAGCATATATCCCCCCCCTTTATCAATTAGTGTTCTCTGTTTATTCTTACGAACTAACTCAATCTTCGCACTACAGGATCCTCTCCTCCAGTGATTTCTTGTTGTCGGTCTTCCCCTCTCAATGCTATCTCACGGGTTGGTTGTTTGTTTTGGTAGGCTATTTTGCGGACCGTTACCGTCCCGCATATAGAACTGGGTGGTTAGTTATGACGGCTGTTAGGTAATGAATTTAATGGACCAGAAACGGTTATGAATTTTTTTGCTTCTATTTTCCTCAATATCTGTACCTGTGGCAGCAAGATAACTCTGCCACACAGTCCAAATCTTTTCCCAACCGAACATACCTACTTACCACCACATTTATCGTAAGCCCACTTATCCCATCATACACTTGCTTTACTTACACCCTCCCCTCCCCACCCCCTCTCCCAAACCACCCCCTATAAACCACCCTCTCCTCAAAAACCCTCACATCCTCACCAACCCAAACCCTCCCCTCCCTCTCCTCCTTAATCCTCAACCGCCTCACCCTCCGCACATCCCACTCCACATTCCTCGTCAACCACCACGTCCACAAATTCGCCAAACACGCCACCCCAATCGCCGCCGCGCAGATCGCAAACGGCGTCCGATACCCGTTATATGCGAACCGGGCCTGGAAGAGCTGCGGCGCGATGACACCGCCCACTTGCCCGACGCAGGATTGGAAGGCGAGCGTGAATGCCGTGCCCGTTGTGCCGATTAGGGAGGACGAGCGCCCTGGTTTGGTGGGCTTATTAGTGAAAAAAAAAAAAAAAAAAAAGGGGGGGGGGGAGGGGGCCTGATATAACTATGGGAGGGAGAGGGATTCAAACTCACACGCCCAAAACGGAATAAAATACACAGAATAAAACATCGTGCCGAGCACGCAAGCAAGATAAATCCCCGCCTTACTGGATACCGTCGCCAAGACGATGAAAAATACCAACTGCGGACCCATAATGCACAACATGATGAATGCCGGCCGCGTCAGATATGCCTGCTTCATGAACCAGCCCGCAAAGATAATCGACAACACGGTCGCGGCGGCGGGCGGGATGTTCAGCAGCTGGTTCCGTGGAAGGCCAGCGAAGCCGAGATTGGTCGTGATGGTGGGGAGTTCCCACTGAAGCGCGTAGCCGCCGAAGTTCACGAGGAGTTGCGAGAGCATGAAGGCGTATGTGCGTGGGTCTTTTAGGGAGGCGAGGATTTCGGATTTCTTGAGCGCGGGGTCGGAGGTGCGCGGGGCGTTTTCGGAGAGGCGGAGTTCCAGGTATGATTGTTCGCGGTCTGTGAGCCAGGAGGATGAGCGGGGGGATTTGGGCCAGTCGGGTAGGATGAGGAAGACGAGGGCGGAGAAGAGGATGGTGAAAATGCCTTCGAGGAGGTAGACCCTAAGTTGTTCATCTAATGTGTCAGTTTTCCACGTTCTTAACGAGTCCCGGAAAAGATGTGTGTATATATCTCACCATCTCCACGCGCTCAATCCGCCCAACCCGTTCATATACGAAATCCCATACGCAAGCAATGACCCCACAATCCCCGAGCAATTCTGAAATGCAAACATCCACATAATCGGCTTGCCCATCTCATCGCTACGGTACCAGCCGCACAACTGCGCCGCAAGTCCGGGGAACATCCCCGCCTCACACATGCCCAGGAGAAAGCGGAGGGCGTACATGGCTTCTTTATTCTGCACGGCGGCATGGCATGCGAGCACGATTCCCCAGGTTAGCATGATGCGGGACTGCCAGATGCGCGGGGTGAAGCGCTTCAGCAGCATGTTGCTGGGGACTTCGAAGACGATGTAGCTTATCTGGTGGTGTGTGAGTGGATATAAATATGATAGATAGGAACAAGGGGTTGTTTTACAAAGTATATAGACTGCACCCAATTGTACTGATTAGGGGTCATATTCAGTTCTTTCAAAACATTCCGATCCTCCCCAACCTGCAGCACCTTGACGGCCGCGGCATTCGTGTAGTCAACCTATGTATATAGATAGCACCGTTTAGCATCACCATCTCTAACAGCCAGCCAACAAACAAAACAAAACAAACCCAGGAAAGGGGAAAGGGAAATCAACCTCATACATACATTCTTAATAATATACATCATCCCAATCAGCGGCAGAAACCGCCAATCCACCTTCCTCCGCGTCGCCTTATCCTCCGCCACCGTGAACGAGCTCAGCAGCGCATTCTTCCTCTCCTCTTCTTCCTCAGACGACGACGCGGGCGTAGCAGCGACAGCCCCGCCATCGACAGAATCACTCACGGCATCGCTAGAGACTCGCGTCCCTTTAATCGACGAAGACATTGTTTTACACAGCCTGCGTGCAAAAAGTGGGAGGGCAACTGATTCCGAGTCCGCAATAAACCAGCTGCGCGCGAGGGGAACTAGCCACCTCATATAGAAGACACAGAGGTAGCTAGCTAATAGCTATCCCACTCATCATCATCATCATCATAATCGTCGTCGTCTATCTCCACCCCATCCAGCGCCGTAACTTGCGTGATGCATGATTCCCTATACGCCATAGGGACTGCTCTGCTCCATCCTCCCACGCCAGGGGTAGCTCTGTAAACGACAGTCCGTCGATGCACGATTGCAGCGCTATGTGAATAGCTTCCTGTGAAGAGGATCGGGATTGCATAATAATGGCTCTTTTTTTTTGTTTTCCGCCGTTGGTTTCTTCGCGGTGTGCTTTGCTCCACAGCTCGTTTGGGTGGAGGATGCAGGCTGAGGTAGGGGATGAACAAATCGAGAGCTGGGATGGCGTGCGAAAGGTGTAACTAACTATATAACGAATTGACTAAGGTACAGCACGACTAAATGCAGTGGGATCACGTCAGTGATTAATTCCTTTTTGTTTTTCAAAAAAAAAAAAAAAGAAGAAGAAGAAGAAGAAGAAGAAAACGCTCTTCAACATGGTTCTTTTCCGGGGGAATAGAAACTGAAATGCTATCTACTACCAATAAGGAAGCCCTCCACCCCCTTGGGATGGATAATAGAATGTATGATAAGAATTATAAAAACTAAAAAATTTATAAATTAATACCTCCAAGTGAGTGATGCTAATAATATGTTGTAATGTATATTACTTTCCACTATATATTGATGTCCGCTTTTCTGTCGAGTTTGAAGATTCTTGGATCCTTACCGGAGAGATGGATATAGTAGGATCCCCAAGGTTTCCCCTCTGCCCCCGGGCATCCCCCGCCCTGTATGTAGTTGATTGGCTGGGCACTAGGAGTGGCAGTAGACTAGGAATGTAGAGGAAAAGGTTGCCATCATCCATATCAACCACGTCAATTCTTTCTTCATGCACAACCTTGGAAGTCGAATAAGCTACCTAAAAGCTTTGAGGAAAATATATATTACTCCATTTGCGGCATTAAGACCAAATACCCCGCCTAATCCCATTATCAACGCAATCTTATGCAAAGCGAAGAAGAAAAAAGAAAGGGAAAATCATTCAATATACCAATACAGATAATAAATAATAGATACAGATAGATATACCCTATAGCAGAAAGACCCTTGGGTCGAGAAAAAAGTACATGCATCATACATCCAACCCTAAATGAAAGGGGGTAACTAACTAGGTTCTAAACTCGAATCAGATTCAGCCGGAAGTCTTACCAGGAACTACCCCAAAATTTATCAAAACATCAGATTGACCCGGGAGCCTACTAAATCCCCGAAAACAGCTATCCTCGCAGGACGTCGTTACCCAAGCAAATGCTGCGTCTCATCGCTCGTCGCCTGTTCCCTCGATTTCGAGTCCGCAGCCTTCCTTTTTCTTCTCCGCTTTTTCTTACTCGACTGGCTGATTGCATCCGTAGTCGATGAGGCCTCATTACCAGTCGACGGCGCGAGAGCTTGAGTGGTTGCCGCCCTCCCAAGACCGACAGCACCGAGGTGTTCCTCGTCGGACGGGGAGGTACTGCTCGTCTGTAGAATGACTTTTCGAATGCCGTTGCTATCGATTATCTGCTCTGTGATGCTACCGCTGCGGGTTGCCCCGCGTTTGTGATGGTAGCCAGTGGATACGTGCGGACCGGAGGTGGTTTGAGTACCTGATCCGGCGCTGGTAGGCCTGCTTCGATAGGGGGAGTGTGGGCTGCGGGAGCCGTCCATGCGATTTTCTGTCTTGGGAGAGGCGACATGTAACGAGTCGTTCAATCGGGAGCTAGTGGGCCGGTAAACAGGGGTGGTGGCTTCCTCAATAATATTAGGGCTTTCGGTATATGCTGCATGCTCTTCCATTGTACCATAGGTAGCTTGCTGCAAAGCCAGCACGCCATCGCTTGCAGTTTTGCCTGCGGATCGCACGACGGACTGGTTACGCGTCCCCGCAAGACTCGCAGACGCGGATGCACGACGCTGCGATAACGTAGACTGGAGATCTGAAGTGGAACCGTCGCCAGGCTTAATCTTGACTGCATGGTATCGTGTTTGTCGTGGACGGCTGGCGAGATTAGAGGGACCTAGGTGTTTTAGATGCTCGCGAATTTCAGGAGTCGGACCTCTTTTAATGATAGGGGAATCTATAGATTCCGTGCTGTCAAAGGTATGCGATTTGCGGAGATAAAAGGTAGTTTGAGGGGGGGATCCGTATTCAGCCGCTGAGTTCTTACGGTGAACTTCCTGGGAGCCATTTGCCGGAGCTGTTTTCGGCGAATCTTCATCCAAGTCCACAAGATCTCCCTGTGGAATAACGGGTGGTTCGGCAACAATGCGGCCTTTTGGCACACGTGATTTTGGAGCAGGAGCCATGCGGCGGATGGCCTTGTGCACATCGATGAAGACATCAGACTCATCGATAATTTCCCTTTAATACCAAAGTCAGCACAGTAATCTCAAGAGTAGGGCGATTTCTTATACATACTCTCCGATAAGTTCCTCAATGACATCCTCGAGAGTGACGACACCCAATGCGCCATGGTCTTCACCAGGGAATTCCGAAACCAAGACCATATGTGATTTCCCTTCTTGGAAGAAATTGACAATATCGAGACAGCTGGTTTCAGCGCGGGTCTCGGGAAGCGTCGCAAGCGCAAAGTCCCTTACTTGCTTGCAGTCCTCTGGGTCGTAGGTGATAAGCATTTTCACCAGTAGCATACCGACAAAGTTGAGAGGATTATCGGGAGAATGGATCGGAATCCGGGAATAGCCTTGGGACAAAATCAAATCCATGGTCTTCTCGTCCAACACGGTGTCCACAGACATGGTGAAGACATCGTCCATAGGGATCATAATGCTGCCGACAGACTTCTCCTTGAGATCAAGGACAGCACTGATAATGGTGACCTCGTCGGAATTGAGTTGTTCTCCGGCCTGTCCCATACTTTTGTGCAGAGTAACCAGGGTTTTCAACCCAGCTTTCTTATATATAGTTCCATGATCTTCGCCAAGGATCCTATCGAGCAGTTTCGCGATAGGCCACGCAACCGGCGACATAATATACATCAGAGCTAAAACGCAGGGAGCCATCCACGCTCCGATGGGCAATCCATAGCGAACGCAGATAGACTGGGGGACGACTTCCCCAAAAATAACTGCACCAGCGTTAGTATGTAGAGGCGTTGGTATAGAACGGGTGGATGCATACCGATCAGCACGGTGGAACCCAAAACAGCAGGCCACCCGCCCCCGAGCGATCTATCGAGAACGATGGGAAGGGTTTCATTTGTGATGACGTTGCTCAACAACAGTGTGACCAAAACCCAGTGCTTCCCTCGCTTCAGCAGGCCGAGAACCTTTTCGGCGTGCTTCTTTTCTGCACCTTCACCTGACGTTTTAATAACCTGAAGATAGACTTCATCCTATATTGAGAGACCTGTTAGAGGACGACATTGGAGATGGAACAAGCAAGACATCGGGCCATATATCGTACCTGTCCCATAAGCGCGATTGTCAACCCAGCAAAGGCACCACCGGAAAGCACAAGCGCAGCGGCCACGGAGAGATACAGCCATAAACTAGGGTCGTCTGGCGGCTTGCCATCTTCGCGCTTATCTAGCTGGAGGGAAGTGAGGATAGGGAAAGCCGAGGTGAGCGGGAGCTGGGAGAGGGCGAGAAACAGCAACTTGGCTACCGCCAGTACTACTGATCGTCCGGGCACATGCTGGTTGGGATACATCGAAGGCACAGGGAGGTCAGCTTGTACACGGAGGGAGTTAGTCAAGCAGCCGATAGCGCATGGCACGCACTTCACGCGCCAGAGACAGGACGGGGAACATACTGCCACAGAAAAGACAATCTCAGAGCACCCAGCTAACCAAGCCGTGATTGAGGCAGTGAACAGCCGTCGAGATGAAAAGCGACGGAGGATCGAGGTCGAGTGTCGTCGATGTTGGAAGTCGCGCCTCTTGCACGTGCCAAGGCTGGTGCCAAGGCTGGTGGCCAGGCTGGTGGCCAGGCTTGGCGCCGGCGATGACATAAGCGGCAGTGCATTGGCCGGCTATTGGACAGCCGAAGCCGGCTGCAAACACGGCAAACAGCCCGCCCATCGCGGTTACTTTCGGCGCAACCACAACTGCTCGGCACAACAAGTACCTGCTGTGTGTCCGCCTCCTCGACTCCCCCCGCGATGCTGCCGCTGCTGCTCTCTTGTCTTTCTGTTCCTCGTCTGCTCAGCGGCAATGGCAATGGCATCGACATCGCTCTGTTCTCGTAGCGCGGTGCGCAGGCTGTTCTCCCCGCTGCGTCGTTGCGCCTACTCGACCCACGCGCCCTCACCCGCGGCCCAGCTCAACCTGCCCGTCGACTACCGGGCCACTCCGCTGCTCCATCACTCGCCCTCTACCATCTCTACTTCTGCCGAGCTGCCTCAGAATGCTGCTACAAAACGCCTCAACCTCTACCAGTCCATCAATTCCGCCCTCCGCACTGCCCTCTCCACCTCGGACCAGGTCATCCTCTTCGGCGAAGATGTCGCGTTCGGGGGTGTCTTCCGCTGCTCCGTCGACCTGCAGACAGAGTTTGGCTCTGAGAGAGTGTTCAATACCCCCCTGACGGAACAAGGAATCGTCGGTTTTGCCATCGGTGCCGCTGCGGAGGGCATGAAACCTGTGGCGGAGATACAGTTTGCAGATTACGTCTACCCCGCCTTTGACCAGCTTGTCAACGAAGCAGCCAAGTTCCGGTACAGAGAGGGTGGCACCGGAGGCAATGTGGGGGGATTGGTAGTCCGAATGCCTTGTGGTGCAGTAGGGCATGGTGCTTTGTGTGTGATATCTGTCATTCACCCCCCTGCTGTTACAGAAGCTAATGTGTTCGCATCGAAGATACCATTCCCAGTCTCCCGAATCCCTGTTCACCCATATTCCCGGGCTACGGGTTGTGATGCCCCGTTCACCCACCCAAGCAAAAGGGCTCCTCTTATCCGCCATCCTCGAATCCAACGACCCCGTAATATTCATGGAACCCAAAATCCTCTACCGTGCCGCCATTGAGCATGTCCCCACCGACCCCTATACCCTCTCCCTTGATAAAGCCGATATCGTCAAGCCTGGGAAAGACTTGACTGTCTTTTCATATGGTCAGCCTCTTTATCTTTGCTCTGCAGCCATTGCTGCCGCTGAAAAGGCGTTCAACGGAGTAAATATTGAACTTGTAGATCTGCGGACATTATACCCGTTAGACCGAACCACTATTCTGGAAAGCGTTCGAAAAACAGGGAGAGCAGTTATTGTGCATGAAAGTATGTTGAATGCTGGTGTTGGGGCAGAAGTTGCTGCTACCATACAGGAAGGGGCTTTTCTACGTCTCGAAGCTCCTGTCAATCGGGTGACGGGTTGGGATGTCCATTGCGGATTGGTTTATGAGAGGTTTAACACGCCCGATGTTGCGAGTAAGTTCGACCGTTTTCCCCTGGTATTCTCTCTAGTCGCTAGCAAACGTCATTATTTACAAATCTTATAGGAATATTTGATGCCATTAAGACAACGCTTGAATACTGAGTCCCCAGTACCGACGCCCTTGTCTGAGTTCATGCCCCAGCTGGGATGAAAGAAAAGTTCCCAGATGCTCTAAAAGACACCCACAGACCTACGACCTACAATCTGTGGTGTGAGCTTTGAATCGGCCCGCCCGTTGCTTCTCCCTAATCGGCGACGCCTATTCGCCTCAACCATGGATCGATGCCGACGCAGATATCCACTTGCCATGCAGTTTGCTTTACGGGATTGATACTTTTTTCCAACAGTTTTGTCATTATCACGAAGTTTCTGAATATCCCTGTTTTCTGGATACGCCATATATATCATCTAGCATTGTCCGTCCATAGAGCCCCACGGAATATAGAAATGGAAAATATTTCTTTGATCTTTCATGAAGCTCCTTGGCAGCTTAGGGGTGTCTGAATCCTAGTGCAGTGTTTCATTTACACTGTCTTTGGAGTTTATGGTACCTTTTTGTTCCTGCTGCTTTTCCTTCATTTTTCTTCTTTTGTTTGCAATGTTCTGTTTGACAATCTCTCGCCATTTCGCCATTCCACTTCAATCTCCTCACTGATGGATGGCAACGATGTTCTACTATATCATGGAACCATTCATGCATTAGCGGAAGCTAGAAAATTGGACTCTCTTACAGTCAACCTGATGTCTTGCAGGCTTTGGGCTCCTAGGCGCGGAAGGACATGAAAGCAGAGATTTCCCTATACAAAACAATCATGACAAAGACAGCATAGAACAGGATGTCTCTAGCATGGCCTGTCTAAGACGTGGCCTTTGTCTCCCCGATAAAGTTCCAAACAATGACTTTTTAACGATGGTGGAAAAGCACCTATTCTATTGCAGCCATTGAAATAATACTATACCCGGCAGTTTGATATCTCCCTACACCCATATACACAAACAGACCTTTGACAGGTCCATATATAGCAAACTCACACCCCCTTGAATTCTAGGAAAGGAAAATAAGGACCCCCGCTAACTTGGGGTCCTTCACCTTCATTTCTCCCGGGCTCATCGCCAGCCCCTTTTCCACTCCATACCGTCTTCCCCTTTGGTTCAGGGGGGGGAAGCTGGCATTCCCAGCATAGCAATGCATCCCCCTATATGCCAGCAGACGCGACAACCAACAACCAGACAACCAGTTGCCCTGTAACCCGCGCCGTGGACAGACGCGTGGTTGCCGGGCCATTCACCGGGGGGGTCTCGCTTAGGTAATAGGGGGTCAGTGAAGGGCAACCACACACCAACACTCTGGCCCAATATCCTCCTCTCTCTCTCCTCTCTCTCTCTTCTTCTTCTTCTCTCCAAGACTTCATTGAAGCAATCACCACCATTACTCTCCATTACTCTCCTCTCATACATCCACCATCCCTGCGCTTTACAGCGCCAACATCATTCTTTTTCTCCTCCCCCTTTCCCCTCCAACGACCACCAAGATGCTCGCATCTCTGGCACTCGAGCCCCTCCTTGACAGCTCCCCGGTCTCCCCACTCGTCTTCGCCACCATCCTCTTCCTCGCAGTCGTCGTCCTGCTCAGTCTGCCGCCCGCGTGTTCCCTCGGTGGCAGACGGGGTGACAATGGCCCCATCAGACCTACCGGTGGGGTGTTAGGCACTATCGTGGCTTTTTACAAGTCACTGCGGCGGTCCTACACCCTTGACGGGATGATGGGTGTCGCACGATGCGTGGGGTTGGAGATGGGGGTGGTGCAGTGGTGGAGAGGGAGTCTGCTGCGGGGGGTGTATGCTCGTGGCAGAGCGTGTGGAGAGGTGGAGTGGTACTGGCTCCTGGTCGTATGTGTTGCTCCTTTTTCCCCCCTGTGTGTGGATACATATATATACACATCCATATATGTGGAATATGCTAGATTCTAACAATGTGTTCTAGCTGGCCATCACGCTGTACTTCGCCCAGGTCAATCTCGGTGCACCCGTCTGTGCCTATGTCTCCGGTCTTTGGACCGGGTTCGTCAATGGCTCAGCGAGAGTTCGTGAGTCCGGCTGTGACTTTGTCAGAGCTGGAGAGATCGTCTCTCCTGTCCAACATAGGTGGCAGAATGCCCGACTCCAGCACTTTTATTGTGATGGGGAACTGGACGGAGTCGATATGCGCGCCGAATGGGGCCCGTGGATAGAGGACCAGCTCTATGTATGTTGTATCCCATTTACTTAATACCCCCCCCCCCCCTTTCTTTTTGTGTTTCGTTTTGGTCGAGGATAGAAGGCTAATAGTGTCTGTGCCAGACCTGGGAGATGTTCCACCTTCTCTTCTTCGCGGCCCTGGTGTCCTTGGTGTTCCTGTACACATTCATGGTCTGGATGATCATCAGGCTGAGAGACTTCGACTACGTCGTCGTCCGCAAGGCCCACCTGACAGCTATGCAAGCCGGCACAGTGAACCCAAGGGCCCGCACACCGACAAAGAAGGCCAAGAAGACAAGGGCTCGGAGCCCCGCCATCACCAATGAGACCCAGTCATCGCCAATTGCAGACATGTTGTGCGGCCGGATTAGGTATCTTGAAGGTTGCGCCCTCGCCAGCCGGTCCAGGAACGAGGCTCTCGAGCAGATCATCCGTGACAAAGATGTTTCGCTCGCCTCTCTCCGTCAGACCATCGAGGAGCTGCGGCGTGTGAACACGCGCGAGCGTGAGAACCGCCAACACCTTCCAGGGATCAATGCACAGACGGCTCATCAAAAGGCTGTCGAGTTGGCTTCTAGACTCCAGAGCGCCCAAGCGCAAATGGACCTGGAGACAATGAGACGGCGGCTTGTTGAGGACCGGTACAAGACGCTTCGACGAGTTGCGGGCGACATTGCGGACAAGGCCCTCTACCATCACCTCGCCGATCTGGACAGGATCAGTGAGCAGTGTGACGTCGAGGGACTTGATCTGGCATCCCGCAAGCTACGTCTCGAGCACATGCAGAAGATCCTGAAAAACAAGTTACCCTATCTGCAGCGGGAGGTTGAGGGCAAGGCACTCGCGTACCGGAAAGCCAACTGCGACGAGCGGATTGCCAACGACAAGATCGCGGCTCTCGAGAGAGATCTCAAGCAGGCACGCGCTGAAATCCGCTCGCTCGCGACCGACAACACGAGTCGCCGCGCTGCCGCCTCCGCCGCTTCAACAGACGTGGCCATGCTGACCAAAGCCAACGCTGACCTCGCTGAGATGAGAACGCGACTCGACAAGGCTGTTGCTGATCTCGATGTGCAGCGTCTCAAGACTGTTGAGGCTGTGCACCTCCATGAGTGTGAACGGACTCAACATGATCTTGTGGTTGCCGAACTCGATGAGAAGAACAGAGTTCTCGTCTCCCGCTCGAGCCAGATTGAGGGGCTCGAGGCGAAATTGCGAGATGCGGCAAGGCACAGCAAGGACAGCACTACAACGATGACAGTGGAGATCGAGAGCCTGCGCGAAAAACTCGAGGTCATGGGCCGGGCGAACGTCAATTTGGAGGGTGAGCTCCATGACGCCCGGTGCCGCGTTGAGGACCTTGAGGTTGACGTAATGGCCTCGGAATTGCATATTGCTGAGATGGCGATTCCACAAGCTGGCGAGGACTCTGGGCTTGCGCTTGCGATGCAGCAGCAGTTGGACAGTTCTATGGCCCGAGAGGTGGCTCTCGGCCAGGAACTGGACACAGTCAAGGCGCTGCTGCAACACGCCGAAGCCCAGCAGAGTCAGTTTCAGGAACGGTCTCGGCGAGAGCATGAGAGCCTGATCGCTCCGTACAAAGCGGCCTTGGTTAGCAAGGACGCGGAGCACGCGCAGCAGATCGGCCATCTCCAAGCAGAGGCCCAAACCCTCAATTCAGAACTACAACAGCTTCGCGCACGGGTCCAAGGGCGGCAGGCGAACTCAGCCGCGCTCGCGGGCGCCAATGCAAAGGTCGTTGAACTGCAGGCGTGCATCAACGGCCTGACGAAGCAGTTGGACCAGCTCAGACAGGCGCCAAAGGAGGATCTGGCCAGACAACAGATCGAGAAGCTCCGCTCGCGCGTGCACGCTCTCGAAACGTCCGAGAGGGACTTGTTGACTGACAAGTCTCGCCTCGGCGCCAAGGCCAGGAATCTGGAGGAGGACCTGCGGAAAGCCACTATCAAACTTTCCACCAGCAAGGAGACCGTCGCGCTCAATCCGCGGAACCACGGCAAGATCAATCCCCTGCGTGGAAAGTTCGATAAGCTGACCCAAGAGCATGACAAAGTGGTCAAAGATCTGGAGGCCAGTGATGCGACGATCAAGTCCACCCAGAATCAACTGAGGATTGGCAACCTTCAGAAGGAGGACCATGTCTCCTTGATTCGCTTGTTAAGGGATGAGATCGATCACGTCCTGGCCACGAGGGTGCCAATTGTGACGGCGGCGATGCACGCGTCCAGCATCGGCATCGCGACCAAGAGGGGCGGGGAGCCGCTCGAGGCTCCGGCCAAGAGACATCGCGCGGAGGGGTGGCAGCCTTCGCAGTCCCTGTCCCTCGCTGCTAGTCAGATGCTGTTGAAGGACGTGTGCACGCCAGAGTGAAGTCGGATTTCGGTAAGTCGATGCCTTGACTGTTTGTACCCGCGAGACAGTGTAGTCGCTAACGCTTTCATTTTGACAGGCCTCTACGGCAATCGGAAAGATGTCGACAATGACCAGCAACCCGCCGCCAGATTGTAAAAAGGGGCAGAGATCCTCTAGGCGTGGCCGTGCGGTCGCAACGGAAGCCAGGGAAAGCCAATTCCTCTGCTCTTCGGGGTAGCACGGTTTCCCTCTATGGCTCGTTGTTTCTATGTCATCTTTCTGGTTAGCGAGGACGGAACCGCTTCCTTTGCCACATTCAAACTGTGTGCTTTGTTTTCTGTTGGGGGTGTTTCTTTGTGCCGTTTTTCGGCGTCGTTTCTTCCCTGGTGAGGGGGGTTGGTGGGTTGCCCTCCTGCGAAGACACAGCGGATGGAGTCTGGATTTCCCATTTTTATTCGCACGAACCGAATCGCAGACACGAACACACTGTCAGCTAACTACTACCAGCTACTGCCAGCTACTGCCCGCAAATTTTAGCGGCGCTGGGATGCGACAACCCTTCACAAACCCCCTTCTGTCGACCGAGCAAGCTGATAGACGCGTCATGGTCTTCTCGAAATCCGTCTTTACACGCCGATCATGCTCCTTCCAAAACATCAATGAGGATGTCAAGTCCCTCTTCGAAGAATTTTTATCCCAGGCAGTGCCAAAACTCAATGGCCATCCACGACGATACTCTGCCGCTTATTGGCTGTTTCGTGACATTCCTGGAGGATCAGCCCCCCGTCTGCACTACTCTAGATCTAATGCTTAACCAGACGCCAAGGAAGCAACGCCCCAAACCACCGCGCAACCAACACGCCTAGCCTGGTGCGCATTCGTGCGCTAGCTTCCTCAAATCGGCCTGAGAGCGCCTAAAATAGAAAAATCCCGGGGTGCGGCTAGCTATCATGCCACCAAACGCTTAATCAATGTACACCGGTTCAACAATTGTACTTCTTTAGTATTCGAAAGATGGGCGGGCTAAGCCTGCAAGCCAAATCGGCGAACAACTCGGCCACGCACTTTGATAAAACGAGATTAATATGTTTATTTTTGTCATCCATCAACCATCACGGCGTTCGACATCAAGATACTACCATCGCTATAAAGAGGGTGATGTCGGCTCTTCGCAACCAACATCATCTGTTCATCGCCAAAGCCATAGTATTCAACCTATATCGATCATTCTGGGCCTAACTCCTTACTAGCCCTAGGTCTTCTTATACTCTTCTACTTCAAGTACATCACCAATTACTACTTGCCATTGGAATCATGCGGAATAAAAGTTCAGCCGCGCTGATATCAGCATTATTCCTCTTCTCTACAATATTCACAAATACTTCTGCAACCCCTCTAATCGCGCGCACCCCTGGCGCAATCATTGACGGCCGCTCGCCTGAATTTACTGGCGTGCCTGTTCCCCCTCCACCACCACCACCACCCCCTCAACCGACTATTCCAGAACCACCAAATCCCCAAATACCTACACCATCCATACCAACCCCACCAGAACCCAGCATACCCGGAGACGACTGCAAGGAAACCATCAAGCCCGATAAAAATGGCCACGTGCCTCCAGGCAGCTGCAACGCTTACTATAATTACTACCCCTCCTTTGGCGCCGCAATCGCAGCGTCAGTCCTTTTTGGCGTTCTGCTCCTAGCCCACAGTGTCCAAGCATTTGTCTACAAAGCAGGCTTCTGCTGGGTAATGATTATGGGCGTTGGTTGGGAGTTTGGCTCATATCTCAGCCGCGTCTTTGGAACACGAAACCAACGAAGCGTTGGAATAATCACCGTTTCTCAGATTCTTGTCTTGCTGGCCCCTCTCTGTAAGTCCATCACTAGTATCTCACTCCCTCCCCATCACATCAGCGCTAACGCGTTTATTACAGGGGTAAATGCATTCATCTACATGGTCCTCGGCCGGATGATCTACTTCTTCCACCCACGCAAATCCATCTGGAAAATCAAACCCGCCAACCTCGCCGCCCTCTTCGTAGCGCTAGACATAGTCTCCTTCCTCGTCCAGCTCATTGGCGGCGGCATGGCCGGTCCAGGCCAGGACTCAGATAAAATGATGCTAGGCATACACATCTACATGGGCGGCATCGGACTCCAGGAATTCTTCATCGTCATATTCTTCGCGCTAGCCATCGCCTTCCATCGTGACATGCTCAAAGCTGAAAAAACAGAAAAGGTGCTTAGTTTCGACAAAGCCAGGTGGCGACCGTTGCTATACGTTCTTTACGGAAGTCTGATCGCAATCACCGTCCGGATCATTTACAGATTGGTAGAGTTCGCGAATGGAGACAAGCCATCAAACCCCATCCCGTACACGGAGTCATACATGTACGCGCTCGACTGCGTGCCCATGCTGGTTTCCATTGTGCTCTGGAATATCGTGCATCCCGGCTCCATTATACGGGGTCCCGACGCGAAGTTGCCGCAGAGTTGGCTGAGCAAGAAACTGTCTTGCTGTTGCTGTTGTTGTGGGGGTAGGAGAAAGGAGAGGAAGACGAAGGAGTTGAATGAACAGGAAATGGATGCGTTTAGATCGCAGGTGTCGTCGCGCGGGTCGGACACGGTGTCGGAAGTGTCGGAGTTGGCAGATATGAGCAGGGGATATGCTGCTGTTGATCAGAGGTCGTTGGCGGTGTCGGATTTGACAGAGACGGAGAGGGGGTATGTTGCTGTTGGGCAGAGGGATGATGGGTATGATTGGAGGTTTGAACAGCAGCATCGGCCGAGCACATGAAAGGCTACATAAAATAAAAAGAAAAAGGAAGAAGACGAAGAGAAAGAAAGAAAGAAAGAAGGTGAAGTTCATTGAATGGACTTTATAATACATGTACTATAAGTTTTTGTATGGGTGTTTTGACCCGGATGAGCGTCTTGGTTACACTGTTGGTGTTTGGCAGATTGTATTTCTTTGACTTGTATATAAACCATTTTAATTTCTACTTTTTTGGATTTTACACCCGCTGGTGGTATTCCTGATGAATTGCCATTCCCCCTTCTATTTCCCTGACAAAACGAATAAAGCACAGCTGATAAGAACTTTATTTTAGGCAGATACAGTGCTGACCTGTCCTCGATGTGCATAGAAACCGGGATTTTTTTAACCCTATTCTCATGCTTCGCGAACTAGGTTCAGTTCAGGAACCCAAGTTAGGCCCTGTTCAGTGCGCAAAACCGGTTTTCCAAGCACAGTGGGGCATAATCTCATACACACTATATTAATGTGTAATAGTGTTAAATAGCATAGATTTTCACCTCCACCAGCACTATGCCAGATTAATACTAGAATCTGGGGTTAAAAACCACACTGTGATGGAAGAATTGAATCATCCTCATCCATTTCCTCAATTTCACATGTTATAAACAGAAAAAATGGCAGATTTTTGATATATCTTATCCAGTGCTGACATGGAATTCCCTCCCACCTAATATCTCACTAATTGAATGGCAAATACAGCAAATACACCTCTTGCTAATGTTCCTATATCAGGGTTGGAATGAGATCCATTGGATGATGATGATATCCTGCCTGTGCAGTTAATACAGTTAATGCAGTTATTAATATTAATGTAGTTAATGTAGCCTGCAGCCTCTAGTCACCAGTGTAAACCTAAAACTCCCAAGGTTATATGGTGGCTGCAGATGGAAGAGGCCTTATTGGAAGGCCTATTAGTAGTGCAGTGTGATGGCCTTGCAATGGATAATGGCAGCTTCAAAGGAACTAGGTGGAATTTAGTTGTGGCTGCCATACAGTGTGTATCTTTACTGGAAGTGGAGAGATCTCACCTTGAGAACTAGTTCAGATGTATGAAGTAGTACTAACAGCTGTAAAATCAGTATAAAGATCAAATATCTAAGTGGTCATTTAATGATGTGAGGGGAATATTTATTAATGACCCTGAGATTATAAATGAATATTTTGATAAACACCCTAAGATATGGATGTTCTATTACAATGAGCTTTTATATATCAGATAGATTGAACAACTGCTTGAGAGTAGGCTTGTAATGGGAGAACTTGGAACAAGTTATATAGATCTTTAATGATGGATGCTTAGAGTTGATGCTAATAATAAAGAAAAGGATGGTGAGACTATAAATTCCAGTACAGTTATATCTTCCTCTCTGGCCCAGTCTTCACCCCTAGCACTGAGGAAGTGGCCATTAAATGGTTCACTTCCAAAGGTGAAATGTATTCAGAATAATAATCTGGTAGTAAGTATTATTAGCCTAGGTAATAGATTGATAGAATCTGCAATGATTAGCTGAAAGAATAGTGATACTAAGCACATAGTGAATCTATTTCTTAAGGAGATATCACAGTTACTTTCTGCTGTGTAGAGGGGGGAAGGGGATGAGGACTTCATACCTTATACTTGCTATATCTTAGTATTGAAGGCCTTATACAAGCCAGGAAATGCTTGTATCTATCTGGGACTATGTGAATACTATCTCATATAAAATTGAATTGACTGGGTAATGGAACATCTTGATTATTGAGGAAGAAACTGGGTGAGAGTGGTGAGTAGTAGGGTAGGAATAGAAGGTAGAAAGTGGGAGGAATTATGTAAGAATAACAAATGAGAAAGGCCTTTAATGCATGTAATGCATTCATTAAGTGAGCTCTGCAGTGTAATTTGTATGTATCAAATAGATATCTTTAAATAAAAATTCTTTGTATTCTAACATACTTCCTACTTATTAAATTATGAAGTGGTAATATATCACTATTTTGATGATATAAATTATCATTTAGTATTTTTATGGCTAATTAGATTACTAAATCCACTCTTAGCAACCTAACCTTCTCACATAAAAAGTGGTAATATTTCATTACATGTGAATTTCACTGTTTCTGTAATTTAACTGAAATTTCCCTATGTTTTTCCTCACTCCTTTATTTTTATATATATATATTTTGAACACCAACCAGATAAAGGAGTAAAATAGTCAAAAATCTTACTAAGTTTCATACCTCTATGTTTGTGCCTATCACTCTACCTCTCTGCCTCTGCCTGCACCATTCCCCTTACATCAATATATATCTTATATGTCTCCCACATTTAATTCATAATCTTATCCCTTTTCTGAATCATATAGTCTTCTGCTATTTCTCCTAATGGCTTCTCATGATATTCTATAGGTAGTTAGAGAAGATTTGATGCCTTATTCTCATCCTATATGTCTTCATCTATTTCCTCATACTAGTTCATGAAGTTATGAAGGGATACTAATGTGTATACCAGGTCAATCTATGTCCTCTTACTAAATCCATCCCTAGTGTAGTTATATATATAGAATTGATATTTAAATATACTAAATATCTATTTAACTACCTCCTAAAGACTTGCATGATAGAGATTAAATAGTTCTTTAGCATTTTTAGATCTTACATCTGCTGTTACTCACTCCTTCAGGTGATATCACACACTGGAATATAAAGATAGTATTAATTGATTCCTCTATAGATATCTAGCATCTACAAGAAAATAACAACTAGGTAATGCACCAAAATTATTCTTATTTTCTGTGAAATCAAGCACTTGAGAGTCATAAGCAGATCCTTCCATTCCTGCATATATATATATGAAATTGAGTTTGAAATTATATGTAGCAAGTAGGTTCTATGAGATTCATCCCTTTCAATTTTGCCACACTGATTGCTCTGCTAGAGGCACTGAGATAGACAGATGAGTCCCATCTAATGTGCCTATAGTATCTTTAAAAAATGGCCAGTGTGTTAGATCCTTGCTCAGAGCTTTCTCACTATAATTCTCTCTGAGAAGATGAATGATATATTCATATAAGATATATAGAGCCTCAAAAACTTTATAAAATATTCTAATAAAACTAATGAGTATTTCCTCATTTAATTTAATGACTATATACTAATGTTGAAATAGTTATAATTGAATGTTAGAACATCTCTGCAGTGTTATAATAGAAGATCTTCTGAGTAATAATGTATAGAAATATTAACACCTTCTACTTGATACTTATAGTGTTTATTTTACTAGATTCAGTAAGATCTGTATTGAATCTGAGCCATTCAATAAGTTCTAACACTATATTCAATGACATTCTTGTCATATTCATAACCTACTAGCTGTGGTTATTTAGATCAAGCAGGGCTGCTGTGAATTGAGTGCTGTGATGATAGTTCATATACATACTCTAAAGACCTCTTAACACATATTATGTGGCCAGGGTCACTATAATAATAATTATTTTCCTTACCAACTGTTGATCAGGCCATTCAACCTTGTCCTCATATTATTGCTTGATGCTATTGTTGTTGCTGGCCATGGTATGCTCTGAGGCAGGAGGGAGGGGGGATTAGGTTGAGTAAGTGGTCTAGCATGAAAAAACATTGAAAAAGTGCAAGATCTTGTGAGAACACAGTAAAATCTCACCTGGCTGTCTGATCTCTAGAGCCATATAAAAATCTACTAACCTTTCCTATATAGGTAAAATATCATCACTTTTTACACTGTTGAACCTTAAAATCATCATTGAATATGCTACAGTGTTATCCAGTATTATAAAATATGATAACCAGCTGCTGCACTGAACACTTGCCCATTTTCATTCTTAATAGTGGGGTGAAATCTGTTTTTGAAGCCTAGTGTGTGTTTTTTGTGCATTGGATGACAGAAAATGTCAATAACCAGTTTTGCACTGAACAGGGCCTTACAAGCTACAAATTACAATCCCATTATCCACGCCGGCAAGATCCTTCGCAGACGGAACTCAACAGCCGAATCCTTGGCGCATCGCCCCGCCAAACCGGAAGGATCCGCCGCTATTCCGCTTCAGTGCTAGGGCGAGATATTCTTAGATTCAGCTGCCGATCCGATCCCGGACCCGAACCCCTTTTTCTTCCAGCCGGGAAAAATCATAAAATGCAGGGCGGTGGTCAATAACAACAGGCCAACTCTGGGACCAACCAACAGTCAGGGCAGAGTTGCCCTTCTGCAAACATCAACCAACCAACTGTGAATCAGATCTCTAACAGGATCCAATCCCAGGGGCGGCTGGCTGGTGCGACATCCATCAATGCTTGCTTGGCATGGAAGAGAGGCTGACACGCCCCGCCCAGCGAATACGCAAGTAGCTGCGTAATAATAACAAGGGGCCAGCTCTGTCTCTGTCTCTGTCTCTCTTTCTCTCTCTCTCTCTCTCTCCATGGAGCAAGAATAGCGATCGCGATGCCCAAATAATCCATCACAGAAGCCCGTCTCCACGCTCCTTCCCTTGCCCCTATATTCACCTTCATCTGCCGCCGCAGCTTGCACAGGCATACAGGAGAAACCCACGCTCTCCGTGCTAGAGGCACGGTGCTGCCCTGCAACATTTCCCGTCTGCAAAATGCTCCTCTCCGAACACGGCGCCGACGACGATATCGAAGATGGGCCCCTCCTACCGAAGGATACATTCCCCGAACCAGACACTCTACCACCGCCACCAAACAGCCACAGGGTAGACTCCACCACCAGCACCACTTCCTCCCCATCACAGAACAATCTCCGCATCCGCCTAATCATCTCCCTCTTCACCATAATCCTCGCCGTGGAAACGGGCTTCGCCATGCTCTCCGCGCCCACCACGCGCATCTTCGAGTCGATCACCTGTCTACGCTACTACGAGCAGCACGACCAGAGCAAGATCGGTGCTGGCGGACATATCCCTGAAGAACTCTGCAAGAATGAGTCGATACAGGGTGAGGTGGCGATTGTGAAGGGGTACGGGGAGTTGTTTGATGCGCTGTTTGGGGTGTTGCTGGCGGTGCCGTATGGGCTTTTGGCGGATCGGTATGGGCGGAAGCCGATCTTTTGCCTGTGTATTCCGGGGTTTGTTTTGAATATTGTCCTGACGGGGACGGTTATGTGGGCATCGGATGTGTTTCCGCTACGCATGATTTGGCTGTCGACCCTGTCGTGGGTGTTTGGGGGTGGGGTGGTGGTGGCCAGTGCGATGATTTGGACCATGATGGCGGATGTTACTACTGAGTCTCAGAGGTGGGGATTTTTTTGCTTTTTATTTTCTCTATGTATGATGAAAGGTTATCTGACTATTACTAGAGCGGCGATATTCTTCCAGTTCGGCGTCGCGACGATGGGATCCGATTTCATCTCCTCCGTCGTCAGTTCATGGCTGATGAAATATAACCCCTGGATCCCGATGTTCCTCGGCTGGTCGATAACTCTCATCGGCATCCTACCCGCCGTGGCCTTGCCGGAAACAAAAGGCGCCTTCCAAACAGAAAAGGAGCCCGCCCACGAACTCCCTGAACTATCCCCCGTCGACAACAATGACGACGAGGAGTCCGCTCCCTTCCACCCCAACGGGATTCCCCCAAACCCATCCTCCCCCGCCTACCCCGATCCGCACACCCACCCCACCTCCCTCTCTAAACGACTAACCCACACCCTCTCCGCCTTCCGCTTCGTCCTCCACTCAAAACAGCTCCTCTACCTCCTTTCCTCATTCCTCGTCTACCGCCTAAGCCGCGGCACCGCCTGGCTACTAATCCAATACATCTCCACCCGCTACAACTGGACCCTCGCTGACGCAAACTTCCTAATCTCCTTCCGCTCCGCACTAACCATCCTCCTCTTCCTCGTCCTCCTCCCCCTCGCTAGCTGGTACCTCACCAAACACCTCCACATGCACCACCGCGCAAAGGACCTCGCGCTGGCCAAGGGCAGCGTTATCTGTTTATTCCTCGGCACGCTGGGGATGGGTCTCGCGCCGTCAATTTCACTATTCATGGGCGCATTCCTGCTCCAGACGCTAGGCATTGGGTTTGTGTTTGTCATCCGCTCGTTGGCGACGACGATGGTGCGCCGCGATCAGACGGCAAGGTTGTACACGTTTATTGAGATGTTGCAGGCTGTGGGAATGATTATTGCGAGTCCGACGGTTACCGTGGTTTTTACGTGGGGGTTGGGGTTGGGTGGGGGGTGGATTGGGTTGCCGTGGGTGGTGGCGGCGGGGTTGTTTGCGGTTACCGGGGGGTTGGTTTGGGCGGTTAGGTTGGAGCCGACGAGGAGGGGGGAGGGGATGGTGGGAAGAGGGGGAGGGGGAGGGGGAGGGGAAGGGGGGATTACGATTTGAGATGATATGGATAGATGTGGTGGTCTGTACTGATGTTCGGCCTGGCTGGATGGGTTCGGTGACGGATGGAACTCGTTCAAATTCCCGCCCGTCAAGGCCCGATATGCCTTGAATATCCATTCCTCCTCAGCCCGCGGCCCTCCCGCCCAAACCCCACTAACATGGCCGCCAATTTCAAGGGAATTGGAATTGGAATTGGTGGCGAACATGCTGTCTCTCTACGGGCTGGGGCGGGCGGTGGGGTTGAAGTAGAGAAAAAGAAGGAGTGGGAAGAGGAGGAGTGGGAAGAGGAGGAGTGGGAAGAGGAGGAGTGGGAAGAGGAGGAGGAGGAAGCAGGGCTTCCACATCTTATTATTTTGCTCTCATACTATTCGATCCTATTCTCCACGCATGCATTATAAATAAATACTATGATATATAGAAATAGAGATAGACATATCACAGACTTGATTAATCCTGCTCTCTCTCTTTTCTTTTTTTCTGCTTGCATTTTAGACACTGTACGTGGTGTGTATTTCTGGTATATTTCTGTGGAAGTGGGATGCGTAATATGAATGAAGGTGGATAGTTTGATAGGTAGTAGTTATAAAGGGAGTGAGAGAAGTATTTAGATAGACAGACAGGGGGAAAAAATAATATCACCAGTTTAATATTCCAGCTCTAGATCCTCCTTTTACTATTATCCCTGTTCCTTCCCATTCATCCCATTCCCCCATAAATATTCTCAGTAAGTCATATCAACTTGGTCAGTTATATATTTAAACTGCCAGGCAGCACCAGCACAGACAGAGGAAATTAAACCCTTACCTTAGCAGGGAATATTGGCCTAGAGATTTTAGAAACCTTAACTTACTCATTATTAAGTGTTGATAATAAGAGTCTTGGTGTGAGATTAATTTATATTTCATATATAGGCTAAAAGCTCTCCCTTAAGGTATATTTTATACTCTAGGATGTGCCTTGAATATAATGATGTCTAATCTCTAGAATCTAATCTTTTTTAACACTTTATAAGTTTAATCTTAGTTTCAATTTATCTATATAGCTGAGGAGTAGGTTTTAAGATAGACATCTTTAAGAGACATCCTATTCAGTTATACTCTTAAAGTGTCATGCTAGTTACAAGCTGAGGATCAAGGGGGGTGTAAGTTATGGATAACCCTCTATACCCATTCTGGATAGAAAACCTTAGACTTCCTGTATCTACTTTCCTGGATAGGGACCCTCAGATCTGAGAAGATAGTTCTAATCCAGCCAAAATATCCTCTTTCATGTCTTTAATGGGAACACACCTGCCGTGAGAAGGCACCATGGAACCACAGGGGCTCCAGGAAGTTATGTAGGAGGTACGTTATGAGATCCATAAGGTATTGTGTTGTATTATTGCCGAGATTTATGTATGTATGTATGTGAGAAAAAATCCAGATTTTTCCTTCATTTTATATCCCGCTAGATCGGATCCATGACATATGAGATGGGAACCTTGCAAGTGATGGGTATGTAAAGTTCGGTTAGGTGATGGAGATGTGATGGTAGATAGAGGGTATGTATGTGTCATGTAGTTAAAGAGGGTGGGGGTATCCGTGCGCGCATGAAAAGCCAAACAAAAAGAAAGAAAACCAATTCCCCGTTCCGTCATCATCCGTATGAAGAAAAAAAAAACGCCTGTATGCTGTTATGCGCCGCACCATGCGAAAATTTCCCATTCGTTCGTAAATATTGTCCATTGCCCTGACTAAAACCACGATTAGAACTGATGATACGATGAACCGCCCGGCGGCGCCGTACCCGTCCTTTGTGGCCATGGCTGGTCCGAGACAGATCGATTATTCCCATACTCGTTCGAAGGGGAGGTGGTCGACGGGCTAGTGAAGTTTCGGAATGGGGCCGGGCCGGGGTTAAATCCCGGACCAGGACTTCGCGGTCCCGGGCTGCGTGGGGCGGGGTTGGCTGGGTAGCCGCTGCCGTTTGATGGCATGCGAGGTGAGTATGGTCTGGCGGGCGTTAGAGATCGCCCCACAACGGGGTCAATGGGGCTGTTGCGGTCGGCGATTTGGGGCATGGGTGGAGGGAAAGGGAACGGGTCGTGTGATGCTGATGCGGGCGACCGATGGTCGTGAGAGGTTGGCGGGCGTGGGCCTGTCATTAACGACAGTGGCGTTCCTTGTCGGTCGATTGGGGAGAGGACTGGTGGGCCTTGGTGGTAGCGGGGTTCATTGCTGTGGCCGAATTCTCCCGCATTGTTCACTAATGGGAGGTCGTCGTCGGATTGTCGGGAGTGGTGGTTGCTGCCCATTGCGTACTCATCGTCCCAGTTGATTTCAGGGAGTGCGGGTTGGCGCTGGCCGTTGGGGGCGGCGGTGCCAGGTCTGGAATATGGGGGCAGGGTGGTTACGGTGGTAGTGCGTGACAGGGTTGGCATCTCATATTTATGGGAGCTAGACTCGCCAAAATTGGGCAGAGTTGGCTGGCGTTTAAACGAACCGGGTCCGAATTCCAAGTCCGTGGGCTTGCGATCCTGCAGTACGACACCTTTCGCCAACGCTTTGTCGACTTTCTGCTTGACAATCCGTTCGAAACGGGTATTGATCTTACGGCGACAGTAGTCTGTGAGAGAGCCGTCTTCGGTCGGGATATGGTGCCACAGAAATAAGAGGTAGAGCACGATGGAGAGGATGAGGGACAGCATAGAGAAGACCCAAATGATCAGAGTGAACAACATGGCGGAGAGAATGACAGCCTGGCGTGTGTCCTTGTCGGCCAGGGCTTCGATGTTGTTGAAAAATTGGGTCAAGCCCGAGGTGCCTTCTGGGGGAGCGTGTTCTCCCACGGGGATCAGGTTCAATTGCAGCACCGAATAGAGAGTGGTAGCGTTGATGACCTGGCGCGGCCCCTCTGCGAAAACGACACGCAACCAGGCTTCGAAATTATAGTAGGTGAACAGGGCGACATAGTCAGCGCCTTTTTTACTCTTGGTCAGCTCGGCAAACACCAGGAACCGTCGCCATCCCTGGCCCTTCTCCCCCATGCGGATACTCTGCACTCTAACGGCCAGGGGATCAAGGTAGGACTGGGCCACTCCTCCCTGCTTGATGACGCGGATGGCGCGAATCCATCTGTATATAAGCAGTACAAAGGAGAGGATGATGCAGCCGGCGAAAATCCACTTTGAGATGGCGCGATCGATGAGGGGTTTGAGCTCTGTGGACCAGCGATTGAAGGCGATCAAGTTGACGGCGGTGAAGGTGTCGACGCCGTAGACGGCAGCAGAGATGAAGATGGAAATCCAGAGGATGCCGTAGGAGAGCTGGGTGAAGCACGAGGTGGATTTGAAGTCGCGGAGATTCTAGTAGTGTTAGTTTCGGGCGACTATGGGATATCTGGGCAACTCACAATGTAGTCCCATTTCTGCTCAGCGCGCATATGGCCCCAGTACTCCTCCTCGCGCCGTCTGCCACTGCAACAACCCATAATTGCGAAGGGTCTCGGACAGTAAACGTCAAATAATGGCCTGGATCAACCAGACAGGAGATGTACAGAGATATACACCAGGTACTCAGATAATCACAGAGCGAGGGTGTTCGGTCCAGCCGGAGGGAGTGCTGAGAGTGAGTGTGGTGGATTAATGAGCGGTGGGGATCAGATATGACATGGAAGAATGCGGGCGCGGTGCGGCGCTAGGACGGCGTGATGAAGCGCGGGTCACATCGCAGGGTGCAGCAGCACATGCAGGAGACAGCGACAGAGTCTTGAAGGAGTGGAAGACGAGTCGAGAAGACAGAGATGAAGGAGTGGATAGGCCTGTGACGCCGCAGATGGGAGGAGAGCCTTGGAAGAGGAGAAGAGGCGAGTGGAGGGGGAACGAGGGAAAAAGACCAGGCAGCGCCAAGGGATAGGCGACTGGGGGGATGCAACCTGGGCTGGACACTAGCGAGCGGACTAGCAACCAACACGACGGTGGAGACGCAGCAGCAGACAGCCACCACAGCACAGCGGATGGCGGAGAGACGCGGACGGGGACAGGATGAGGCTGGAGAACAGAGAAAAGAGAGTGCAGAATCGCAAATCGATGAGATGTCGTCGGGCGGCTCGCTCTCCTTTCCCAATCGGGCTGAAACGGCTGTTGATCTCCTGCCCAATCAGGACGCCCGCGCTAACTGCTTCTGAAACCGCGCTAGCCCCAACGCGGACTGACGCCAGGCACCGTGCCCTTTTCGGCCTAGCGTCAAACCCGTTCCTGGCAGCTCGGCCAGGCTCGCTTCTGATTGGCCGAGGGCATTATTAGGTAATGCAGTCTGCTTTCACTGGGCAAAGAACTACATCAATCAATGAATAAACAAATGAAGGAAGATATCTCATCAATGGATGGATGCATGGCTTCTTTGCTTTGCTTCGTTGACAGTGACAGGTGTCCACTGTCCCGACAGAGCGTTCGCATCCTTCGCTCCCTGCCAGCCCAGACTATTGGAACTTTGTCTTCTCCACTCTGTGGCGCATGCCTGGCCCAGCCACACTTGCATGGAGTTGTAATTGCAATATCCTGGCTCAGACATGCATCTTCCATGGGATGGGAGGTATCCGTATCTGTTAGCAATTGCAATCATGCAAGCATGCTCCCTCCTTTACTTCCTGTCTCCTTGCCAACTCCTCATTACAGCTGAAATATCCCCTTCAGTCCAGAGTCAGCCTTACCTTCTCCATCCCGAAGGAGTAAATTAGTAGCTCGTATCAATCCACTCCATCGATCAGCAATGGACCCAATAGTCCTGTCCGGAACCCATTCCGTTAAACCCATAATTATCCACCATGCATCCGATTACGATCACGATGTACACGAGCCCGCGGAGTTGCGCGGGTATTTTCCTCCGACATCCCTGAGTCGGTCTCCCTTGGAAAAATTTTCGCATTGGAATGGGTAGGATGGAAGGCTGGACCAAGCCAGGATGCTTGAATAGACATTAAAGGACTCAATTATGGTATGATCTTTGTATATTACCTCATCGACGAATGCTTTTCTTGATGCGCCGCAATAGTTTTGGCCATACTTTTTTAGTTCGGTGACGGGGATGTGGGTTCTGGTCATAACCATTCACAAGATATTATTTGTTGCGCATAGGTGCCATTCTCTCATATAATGATCTATGGTATTATCTATAGATTGTTTTGTTGGATACCCAAGGATAACACAAAACCACTATGCGCCATTTCGAGGATCAGCAGCGACCTGGTTTAGAAACTGACAGGTTGCTTCTCGATCCTGTGGCACTACCTCATTCATGAATCCCTCTGAGGTAATGTTGAAGAAGTGCGAGTCCTGACCATAGGCCGGCCAGTCTGGTTGTAACTTCCCCGTTTGCCCGGTAACGAATTGTCGAATATAGGATTGATACTGCAAAGCCGTGGTGGCATTATCAACTGGTGTAGTGGTATCATCTGTGTAGAACATGTCTGCGGAGAGTCAGCAAAAGCACTCAGTATGTCACCGAGACAAATGATACACTTCGTAGGTTTAAGGCCAGAGACTTACAAATAATATCCTGTCCGTGAGTTGCCGGTGGAATCGACATGATATATCTGTGCGTTTTGGCTTTATACGCTTTGGCGATATTCTGCACATTGCATTCGAAAACTATCGCTGTGGTCCAGTCCCACGCCATCTCTTCTGGTTTGCCTGCAGGGTATGGAAACCGCGCCTCGATAGATGTGATAGTGGCATTACTTGCCCCGGGGAGAATCCTGCGAACTAGCTCTGGAAAAGCCTCGGGCATATTCTGGTCTGAAGATGTGGTCATGCCCTGATAACGAAGGTCAGTACATGTCTGGCAAATCCTCACCGGATTGTAACTGAATCTTACCTCTTCTGCCATGGTTCCCACTATGAGAGACTTCACGGATTTGTGATACCGCCCTTCGTCGAAGAGCACTGCAGGTATATCCAGAACGTAGTCTCCATCTGCCACAGGTCCGAAACCGATTCCTGGCCCAAAGTCACCACCACCGCCACTAGAATAAACCTCAGCAACCAAATGAAAATTCGCTGCCAGTAATTCCGACTCCGGAAGGCATCGAAGGCACTCCACCGATGTACAATTCGTAGCTTCAAGGACATCCTCGTACAGTTTCGCTCTGCGGCTTGTGGCATTACGGCGAGGAGGCATCGCTGGCGACGATATAAACGCCTGCGTAGTTGCAATTAGTTTCGACATTCGTTAAGGCTTGATGTTTTAAGGCGCAAACAAACCTGCTGGAATGGTAAGTCTCCCTTTCCCCCATTTCCAGTCAACATTAAGTTTATAATTGCCCCACCAGCACTCTCACCCATGACTGTAATCTGGTTCGGGTCGCCGCCAAATCGAGCAATATATTGATGCGTCCACTCAACAGCTGCCAGAGAATCATGGAGACCAACATTAGGGTCCATATCGGAGTCAGGCAGGGCAGTCCAACCAGGCATCCCGAGTCTATTGTGCAGTTAGCTTCACTCCAGCCAGGATTAGACTATTGTTTTCTGGGCTATATTTGATGCTTACCTGTAGTTATTTGCAACAAAAATGAACTTCTCACTCGGATTATCTTTCATTCCATCCATAAGTCCTAGAGGGCCATAGAAAGAATCCTTGCCTGCAAATGCATAACCCGATCCGGTTATCCAGTGTAGAACAGGCACATTATCGCCAGGCTTCACTCCTTCAGGGACAATCACATTGAGGAACAAGCAATCTTCGTGACCCCAGGAGGTGCCGTTGATACCCGGAAATGGGACGTAAGACGGCGCTGCCGAGATGCAGTCTGTGTAGCGGGGAGGGAACCATCCATCCTGAACGCCCTCGGAATGATGAGGAGGAACCACTGGCTTTTTAAACCGAAGAGACCCAAGAGGAGGTTGAGCAAAACGGATATTCATATACGAAAGGACATTTTGGCCCGAATTCGTCGTGTTGGTGTATGTAGGCTGATGGCGAGCATAACCAAGGTCCACGATACTGGTCTTAACCGGGAGCGCAAGTCCGGTCAAAACAGTTAAAAAAGATAGCAGGAAGTACATTTTGAGAACTGATGAGAGTCTCTAATCTTGGGGGTGAAACTTTGGGGCAAACAGCAATGGCGGAAATATGAAAAATGAAAAGACACCTACCTAACTTATACGTATTTATATACATATTTAAGCAATTCATGTTCACTCCAAAAAGGAAAACGACAGAATGGCAGAACGCCAGAAGAAGAAAACGAGGAAGAGAGAAGGATAAGTTGGAGACGGCATCGGGACATCCTGTCGTTTTCCTCTTTGGGAGATATTGGCACTGACGCTGGCTGTTGATCGGCGAGATATGAGTGCGCCGGTAGAAATGATTTCCACCCGCAACGACGTCGAGCCTGGACAAGCGAATACGGGGATTCTTAGCGCAAGGCTGTGGGCCAACTGGCAAAGGGGCTGGAACGCTTTGATATCGCGGATAACTCTCGGCAATAAAAGGAGGTATGGGACCTATGCCGTCTCCAACTTATCCTTCTCTCTTCCTCGTTTTCCTCTTCTGGCTTTCCCACTCCGCTGCCCTGAGTAGTTGGCATGTCTAGCGACGGTCATAATGAGGTCCCAACGGGCCCCATGGTATTTCGAACAGGCCCAAACAGGGACGCCGTGGTGGGCCGAATACGCCTGGTGATACCAAAATCTACCACGTTCGAAAGGCTCACACGAAATCTCGGCTGGGTTGCCGTTCTTGCAAAGTAGCCAGAGTCAAGGCATGAAGCATACCAGTCGCTGGCGGAAACGATACAAATAGCTAATGCGTTCTGAGCAGTGCGACGAAGTCAGACCTTCTTGTCGACGATGCCAACACAAGAATATTTCCTGCCAGTATCTCAAACCTGCCAACTCACTCCCTCCAAGCAACCAGAGAGCGGCAACCCAAAACACACACGATGAAAATCCGATTGTCAAGTTCCAATCAGTAACTGTTCCTCTCTGGCCAGGAGAGAAAAGCCCATTCGTCCTCACGGTTTGTGGCCAGGAAAGCCAGTTTGGAAATGGTGACGATTTGAGATTGCTCCATCATTTCCAAACGTTTATTAGCCACGAATTATGGTCACCGACATCCGACGGAGTTCGCGAGGATATTGTCTTGGACCTGGCCCTAGAGGTTCGTTGTTAATATCCACGGTTTTATGTTCTTTCCATGCTGATATGTGCAGCATTCGCATTTAATGCATGCCGTCCTTGCTATCAGCGCAGCGCAACTTCGACGCCTCGACACCAATAACCATCGTCTTCAACTTGCCGAAATGAAGAATATTCAACAGGCCCTTTCCTTTTTCCGTACAGCTCTAAATAAGCCACTAAGTCGCGACAATTGTGACGCCATCTTAATGTCATCTATCCTCCTTAACTTGATGGCCTTTTCATCCATTCCTGAAAGCGACTTAGGTCCTTCGAGATCATGGGTATTCTCTTCGTCGCCTGGACAGCTTAACTGGCTCTATATCCAGCTAGGTCTTCGCCTCTTACTAGAACAGACGAAGCCTTTTCATGTAGGAAGCAGATTAATGCCGATATTTCTCGCAAGCGACGATGAAAAGGGGACATTCTCAAACCATAGTCCTGGCGTTCGAGGTCTACCGGAGGACTTTGTGGAAGTAACTGGTTTGGATGAGAGTAGCAGACCGGAGAATAACCCCTATCACTCTCCTCTTCGTCTCCTCACGCCGCTCCTTACACTTGAGAGATGCCACAAAAACCTGTTCAAGTTTCTACACTGGTTCGGCTCAGTGGATACTGAGTTTGTGTCTCTTCTCCAGAACAAAGATCAACCAGCATTACTGCTTTTCAGTTACTGGCTTGGAATGCTGTGCGAGATAGACATATGGTGGTCTCGTGAGCAGGCCAAGAGGGAGTGCACCGCTATATGCATACTACTTAAACATAGAGGTAGTAAGGACATCATCCAGCTCTTGGATTACCCAGCACGGGCCTGTGGGTATGTTTTGTAGGTTGGTTAACAGGAGCTAGCGATGATGGGCGGATTACACCATAGGAATTGGTCCTAGAGCGTTGATGTTGGGTAGACCCTGCTAATTGAATAAACTAGCAAGACTACAGTGCTATATATTGTATATATATTGTATTTATGAAAGGAGTCCATTGCCAGCGGTTTTTTGTTCAACGTTTATATTCCAGTTATTTCAAGGTAGAATGCCAACCGCCCACCGCAGCTAGCCCTAAAGGCTCTGAGGTGAAGATGGAAAAGGAGATCTAGCGTTGAATTGACAAAGTGAAAGAGAAGATAAGAAGATCGAGGTCTCAGACAAGCCCAGGAGCCTAACCCATGGTTGGGGCAGGTCAAATAGGGCGAGCATTTACAGGGGATAGACTGGGATAAGTTGAAGACGTTAATCAAACCTAAACAATATGGTTCAACGAACTCAGCCCTCTATTTTACTAGGCTTTCTCATTTCTGTGATCTCCAGCTATCACATGCTGAGGAATTATAAATAGCAGTGAAATTCACCCTCTTAGATTGTTGAATTAATCAAACATCTCCTCTTCTCTTTCACGTACCTACGCTATGATCTCTCATAGGTATTTTACCAATTAAGTACCACGCAATTCCCTTGTACCGTAAGCTTGTGGGCGAACTCCGAGTCGCCCAAGCACCCGGTCTAGCATGGGTTTTAGAACAGGAATTGACGCTGCAGCAATACCAAGACATTCTTCAACGTTTGTCCAGACGGACAAATCGACGGGACTCACTTCAGTCCACATGCCACCATCTGAACTGCTAACACGAGCGAGTAAGACAACCTTAGCGAGTGCTGCAGCGCTGGCTAGGAGCCCAAGAGACGTTAGCGCTACGAAAGTTATCTTTTCGAAAAGCGGTCGCGGAACCTGATATATAAACCACAGTGGCAGCAAGGAGCAGATGATATCGCTTGCGACAAAGATGGCTATGTGATGTTAGTTCATTTATCAGGATCCCTCTGGTCGTTCCCTATCTCTGCGAGGTAGGGCTATATTATACCTGAAAGGGTGAATACCATGGCGTCCCTAACCACAACGCTCCAGCAATGAGCTCCAGTTATTTCTGGATTCCACAGAGCATAATATGGCCGACATTGCAGAAACGATACAACGATGTTCAGAGTTTGAGCCAGAGCTTGGACCGCGATCAGGATTCCCAAGCAGATACGCCATGGGGTTGCGTTTTTTATCCGCAGCATCATCAGGGAAACTGAGATTTTAACGAGTGTGACGGCCCACCCCCACATGAAAATGAAGAAGAATACAAGGCGTTCAATCGCGTGGATCGCGGCGGGACTGAGGTCGACATGGGGCCGGCCGAAACCATGCTGTACTGCTGCCGCCACAAGCGCCCATTCAACAATTGCGCAGAGCTTTGGACATTGGCATCTCCTTAGCTATCTATCTTACGAAAATGAGGACAAAAAGATCACAGAAGGGAGTGTGTCCACTTACAGTCGCCACAGAGATAATCCAATCGTCCCACCATGGGTAATGCAATACCCTAATCCTCACGTACATGCGAGCCGTGTAGCAGAGTAGGGCAAGGAAAAGAAATATCGCCGTCACAGCAAGGAGTGCTGGCCCCTGAGATGTATCGGGTGCAACAGAAGGATCAAGCTTGCTGGTCATGATGTTGATGTGATAAGTAGGTGCAAGAGTCCGACGCTTGAGTGTCGGATTTGTACACTGGTCGCAGGGGGGGTTCAGGGGGAAAAGGTCCTTGTTGAAGCCCTGGAAAAATAATGTGCAGGGGGCATTTAACATTCACTTATTCCCCTAATGTGGCTCGCTGCCGCTCTCGCTTTTTTTCAGGGGTTGAAACGCAATGTTGTGCAATGGACCACACCAGCCCAGCTTCCATTCATACTTTTCCAAGAATGTGGTAATAGTTCCTGGAGAGATAGCTATTATTGAATGGCTTAGGCCCCCTTATATAATGGGCTCTTAACCAAGACTTCGCATCGAACCACGACTTTGAAAGGGATGCGGGGTGTTGACACCCTTATCCTGCTCGATGGGCCGGCCGCAACCCCACAGTCCCGAATGCGCCCAGAACTCATGATATTGGGGGTCTCTGAGATACAGTCAGGAGTAGTAGCGTGCATAACTCCTAGAACTTTACGAGAGCTACAAAGCGGTGGAAAGAGGAAATATATGGCTACGAAAAGCAACAGCAATATGAAAACTATGTGATTGCTTCAGACGATGGTATCAAGCCACAGCCAAAGACCGGCCCGTCACACTTCTTTTACTCTTGGAATTCAATTTTTTTATGGTACTCCTCTTGCAAATACTGATACTGGAAAATGATACAAGCCTGCCCGGTAGAGGATCCAGAAGCTCAAAGTGGTGAGACAAGCCGAAGTTGGTAGGATACCCCTGACATTCACAATTCATTCGTCCACGATCCGATCACGAATTGAGAATTGCACCTTGCGCTCGCGTCAGTCCCTTAGACGCCTCTAAGAAATATATAGGCAGGATACATACATATTTGTCAGCTCCCAGGTCTCTGCATGCAACTTACCGAAGCAGCCTTCGTCTTCGTGGTCTCCAGCAGCGCCAGCCACAAACATGGCTGCCATGAAGTGGTCATCAGTGCCATGTGCGTCGCGGTAAAGCGGATGCTTCATCAACCTCGTCATGGCGCGCCGCAATTTCGGTCCACTATTCTTTGTGACCACGTCCTCTACAGCCTGGCGGAAACCTAATGCCCATGGCTCAGGCGGTGTTTCTTGCGCGAAATTGTCCGAGTACAGTAGCATTGGTCCCCATTTATTGCGGTATAGATTGTGCACCGCTCCACCGGTCCCGATCAGCAGGTAGGACTCATTTCTCAATGGCCGCAGCGCAGATCCGATCTTGAGATGAAAGTGAGGATCGTAACGGGAGTTCATGGAGATTATGGTAGATGGCGGACACTTGTCCGGGAACATGCGAATCAGGATGAGATAGGTGTCGTGAATCCAGTCAAACTTGGGGTTCTCGGACACATTGAAGCCGGCCTCTCGAAGGAGGGAGATACATCGGTGTGATGTCGGAAGATCCGGGCTAAGCTCATAGTTCTTATACTTGTCTGGGTGTACATATGCAACCGGCGACTTTTGCGGCGAAGGGTTTGTGGCCACTTCAAGACGGTCGCCCGTTGCTGCCCAGTGGGCGCCCTGTGGATTATACTGAGTCAGGAATAATTAAATGAAGCGGGTGGGTAGCCCTTACCATCAAAATAACTCCCTTGATGCCATTTGCCAAAGCTTCATCACCGCATTTCTTCCAGTAGTCTGCGGACGTAGACTCTTCGCCGAGCATCATGGTCGATCCATGGCTGAAAAAGTAAACCGGCGTAAGACCCATGCTGCTTCTCTTGCATGAGCTGCTGCTAAAGTCTCGTAACAAGTGTCGTCCGCGAGAAGTAGTAGTATCTGATATCTATGCAGCCCCTTTATTGAATCAGCGGCTCGGCAACGCGGCCCCACCTTCCCGATGTCTCCCCCGCAAACCCGAACGCACCCCTGGTTTTCAGCCTCAGGGGTCCCCCCCCCGCAACTTCGACTCCCTCACATAGCACGACGTCAAGAATCTCCCCACAGCTCCCAGTCCTGCAACAATGTCAGCGGTCTCATCAGACCCGCAACCCAACTCCAGGTTCTTCCAGTGCGGAACCTGCCAGCAAAAATACAGTCGTCTGGACCATCTGGCAAGGCACGTCAGGTCGCGTAAGTCTCCTTTTTGCGGACAGTCGCCTGTCTCTGCCATGGGCTGAGTTGATATCGTATTGCAGATACTCGAGAGAAACCTTATATTTGCACTGTTTGTTCAAAATCTTTCTCAAGAACTGATCTACTCAAGCGGCATGCGGCCGGCCACGAGGACTTGCCAGGTGACTCTAAACGCAAGAAGCGGAAACGTCCTCCCAATGCTCCAGGCCGAGTTACCCAAGCCTGCAATACTTGCGCTACATTGCACCTGAAATGTGAGGAGCAAAAGCCGTGCAGACGATGCCAGCTGAAGGATATACCTTGCGAAGCGATGGAGTTATCGAATGGTACTATTGGAGAACCTGGGGATGAGGCGCAGCCGCCACAATATAGCAATGGCTTTAATGGCAACGACGAAATTACTTCACATGGGTATGATCATCAAGGTGAGAAACCTGGATAAAGGGCAAAATGCGTTAAAAGCTTATATATCGTAGATATAGAGCAACAAGAACCAACACTTCATGCCCCGGTGCACGACATGCCTCCCGGGCCTCTAGCTCAAGCTGAACAGGAGCAACCGCTAGATATGTTTGACGGTTTCCGCTCCATATACTACCCTCTGTCTGGGCAAATTGCTGAACATGGCTCCGGCGCTTTGACACCTAGAAGTGTCATGGACTTTGGACTTCAAACAAATCTTGAGCTCGATGACGCAGACCTGCGGTTCTTAGACACATACAATGTACATGTCCCATTCAATAATCAAACACCTAGTGACCGAGCTTCTTCGGGGAGCGTTGTTGGTATCGGTGCAGATGCCTTTCGAGAATCTGTTTGGAGATTCATCCCTGTTGCGCCGCAGCCCGCGCCCCGGTTGGACAAAGAATCTTTTGCCTTGTCAAGTAACGATCATGAAAACACGGCACTAGGCATCGATATCGACAGGCGTGCCACTCCCGTCTCGCTACCACAGGCCTCCCGCGACCGATTGTTGGCGATATTTCTAAGCAACTGCAAGCCAGCGGTTATGACCCGCCTGGCTCTCTCATTTCCCTCCCTTGACCTTTTGGACAATCTGTTGCATTTTTACCTAACCGCCCCTTTCTCCAATGCCTCAACTTGGCTACACGTCCCTACCCTGTCGCACTCAAACACCCAAATGCCAGAGCTCCTGGGTGGCATGATCGCCGCGGGTGCTGTTTTAACACCCGATTCCGCTCTCCAAAAGCTTGGATTTGCTTTTCAGGAAGCTTTACGCACCTATCTACCTCATGTCTTTGAAGAAGACAACAGCACGATCAGAGAGCTGCATGTTCTGCAAGCTTTCATGCTCCAAATCGAAATAGGTCTATGGAGTGGGAACAGTCGCAGAATTGAGATCGCCGAAAGCTTTCAACAGCCCCTATTAACCGTGAGTTGATGCCGACACCCCCCCCCCCCCCCCCCCCCCCCCACACCAAAAAAAAAAAAAAAAATCCTATAAAAAAAAAAAACCGTCTTTTTCTTTTTACCCCCTTAAATCTCAATTTTTTTT
>JANTQD010000179.1:0-69397 GCA_032988205.1 Onygenales sp. PD_40
TTAGCATTTGCAAACCTATCAATATCAATCTCCCCCCCCCCCCCCCCCCCCCCCCTTTCCCCCCCCCCCCTTCCCCCCCCCCCCCCCCCAACCCCAGTATCATATCATATCATATCACCCCCTCTTCCCATCCCCATCCCCATCCCCCTCCCCACCAACCACAATCCCCCCAACCCCCACCCCTCCCGCCCCCGCAATCAACCACGGCTCCGGATGCCGATTATACACCGGCCAGGGCGGCACGACGACCAGCACCGTCAGCAGCGTGCCCGCCAGCCCGATCCAGAGCGTGAGGTGGACGTCTTGGTTTATGTAGCCGGCTAGGAAGGCGATGATCTGGATGGATGGGGTTAGATAGGAGGCGTGGGTGGTGGGTGGTGGGTGGTGGCTGTGGGTTTTGTGATGGGTATGGGGTTGGATATGGGTATGGGGTGGGGGTATGGGGTTTGGACTTACGGCAGAGACGCTGATGAGGACCGTGCAGAGGATTTCGGCGATGTGTTGGCCGTGGAAGTCCTGGTGGGGTTTGGGGGTGGTTAGTTTGGTATTTCGTGGGTGATGGGGGGGGTTGGATTGGATTTTGAGGGGGGGGGGGTTGTATGCAATGGTCGTAAGTAGGACGTACTATTTGCGCCTCGACGATGTCTTGGAGCGGAGCGAGGAGGTCGTCCATTGTTGTGTTTATCGCTTGCTAGATAGGGGGGTTCCGGAGGTGGGTGGTGTTTTGGGAATTGGATTAGCGGGTTTGTATGGTTGTTGTGGTTGTGAATGTCATTAGGAGGTTGATAGTATGCTGGGGATGGGGTGAGCTAACTCCGATGATGTTGACAGCTTGTCTGATGGCGGAGTGGCCGGAGCTGGGCTGGGATGTGGCGTTTGGAGGTCGCGGGTGTTTGGGTGCGTGGCGATATCGGATCGCTACAGGGATGCAAACGACGATTACAGATGATTCTACTCCGTACGTAGGGGTTGACATGTATGTTAATCATTTTACTCTAAATTTAAAACGTTAGAAATAGATTGTGTTTATTTCGAGTATCCCTTCACAGTACATATTTTCGTGGTATCCTCTGGGTTAGTTACCACAATGCCATTAGGACGACAAGTTTCGGTGGTCTCCTTGCGACATTGCTGGGTTGATAAAGGAGTTTCGGTCCATGGTCTGTCCAAACTCCAACAGCACCTCCTTTATCTCTGCGAGGATGGAACGCTATATCGAATGATTTCTCTTTGGTTTTCATCCTTGGTTGTGGTTGTAAAGTAGTCGAGACTAGAAAACAAAGATGTATGAAACGGAGGATAATTAGACCATTGTCTTTTGTATATGCAAATAGTGACATTGATTATGTAGATTATATATTTCTTATTTCACGTGCAGAGTTATAATCGAGATCATATTCGTTATATCATTTCTTTTGCTAATGACCCCGACATATCCTGCATCAAAAGACGAGCTCGACAAGGGCTACAAGCATGTCAATCTATATCAAGGACAGTGACCGCTCCGGGACTCCGACGGAACTGCGACGAGAAACCACACTGCAAGCCACGACACTGGAGGACGCGACAAGCGAACGGAAGCAGTCTTGCAGTAGTGAGAACAATCAAGACCGGCATAAGCCTGATCTCAAAGAGGAATCAGGTACAGAATGCGCGAAAGATGGACCAGAACCTTCACATGGTTCATCAGCCGACGAAGACGGAAGACTCGAAGTCAAGGGCACTCAAGCCATAAGCTCTCCCAATCCCCCATCATTATCAGAATCTTCACAATCGACAGTGATAGATCATAGTACCATCCGCCAGGCCACCCCAACCCCCGAGCGGGATTTGCTAGATCCTGAGGTTACACCAACCCCTCAGATGGCATCTCGGTACACGACCAGAGCGAGGGCGCACAGCAGACAACCTGCAGGAACCCAAATTTGCGGAGAAGCAGCCGGATCAAGGGCGAGCCGCCTGAGTTCAAGTCCCCCCAAGGCATGGCCCCTCCAAGGAGGCCGCGAAGGAAGGCGATATCATATGAGCATTGAGCACAGCGCAGGGGCGAATGGCTGCACGTCGACAGCGAGATTATTCGCGCAGATAAATACAGCACTAAATAGATGGATGCATTGGCAAGCAGGATTCGATGCAGTCGCGATATGCGGACCATATTCAAGAGACATGAGAATGCTCGAGGACTGATTGGAGGAGGGTTCGCCAGTTCAGAATGCAACCCACAAAAGCTTCAACCAGCCCTGCATTGACTCTGCGCAAAAATGGCTCAAGTGTGGCTGGACATGCCGGTGTCTTTGTATTTATTTGTGTATTTGGCGACTGTGGCTGCTGGCCGCCCGAATCCCGCGACTGATTGGCTGTGCTGAATTCGAGAGCAAAGTCGCTATCTACGAGTATTTGGTGGTGGGTGGTGTTTGGTAGCTGGGGCGGTTGACGAGCTGCCGCACATCTGGGAAAATACAACTGCTCGAGTTCAATCTTCACGGCTAGAGCGAGGAGCCTCATCTAAATCGTTGCATATCCAACTCCATCCCATCGAATTCAAGAGCGTCCACCAGCGTCTTGAGTCGACGCAGCCCTAGTTCAGGCGCGGGCTGACTAACCCGCTCGGCCAGGGCGCAAGCGAGAAAAAGTTTGAAACCAGCCATCCTGTCCAGGCCAACCTCACCTCCCCCCCTCCGCTGCGATTCTCTCTTCCCGGCTCTTCTTCTCTTCTTCTGCCAACTCAACTCCACCGTGTGGTGTCCTTTGTCTAGCCTCCGTTTCCACCTCCGAAATATCCCAGCAGATCTGTTCTGTTTGTCCCGTCTGCTATTTGGCTGAATTCCAGCAGCCGTCCAGCCCGCAACCACCAGCCATCCGGCTCTCTGCTCCCTCCCCCAACCCTCCACCCAGCGATCCTGGAGTCACTGGACTCCCATCTCCCTAACACAGTCAAGTTGGCGGGGCTTCGCTTCACCCAGCACTCCTTCATCCACCCTCTCCTGGGCCCAAAGTTCCGGGTCTTCTCTGGGGGCGACACTCGGCCTCCATAACTAGGTTTTCGTGATATCAACCCCTTTACTGGCTGCAGAACAGCCTCGCGCACCGATTTACCCCCCGTCGCCCGTGGGATGGGCTAGTCCAATCCAAAGATCCCGATCTTTGCTCTCCCCGCAACCGATATAGTTTTGGCATACTCAACGCGTGGTGGTCGCTTCCGGGCGTCTCACCCCTGCAAACACATATTGCAGCTTCGCGAGAAGAATACAACAACCCTGGCGTGCCAGAACTCTTCAGCGCTGCTCATTCACCATGAGTGAGTCGCCACGGTCGGAAAAGTGCCAGACACGGTACAGCACCCCCGCTCCCGAGCTGGACGATCACCGTTTCCAGCCCGAGTCTCTTCCTAGGGCCGACGCAGCGGCGGAAAGTGTTGTTACATGGCAGGAGAAGCTGTTGCAGGCGAGCCGTATGGAAGCGGGAAGTCCAACTATGCGCCGTGTCAACGACGGCTTGGTGGAAACCGGGCCGATATCGAGGGACTTTGAGCATGCAATTGTGGATGATGAACCCAATGGCGAGAGACGCCCGTCCGTGAATCCAATGGCCATTCGATCGGGTGGCCAGATTCTTAATCGTTCACGAACCTCGTCCACATCGAGCGTGTCCACCTCTCCTCCGAACTCCGTCGAGGCGTTCGCTGAGCCTCGCCGCCGTGAACGCGCGAATACTATGGATAGCCATGTTCCGTTGGATCTAGAAATCCTTCAGAGAACCATGTCGACTGGTACTACTCACCAACGCCGTCCAACATTCAGCAATGCAAGCGCGATCGGACAAGACAATATAGACCCCAGGGTCACTCTTAACGAGGAGGCGGATGTTTGCTTCCCTGCTTACGACGAGCCTGGAAAAACATCGATCATAGATTTTGAGGAACTAGAGGAATTCGTGGCACTGAGTAAGGCGGACCAAGCCAACCAGCGCAGGCATAGCGCGAGCTCCCAGAACAAACCTCGCGTGTTCCATGACATGCGACCCCAATCCCAAACCGCGGATATCCCTAAGATTGTGATGCGGCCTTCGACCCCTGAGAATAGTTCAACCGAATGCGTCGAGTTCCCTGATAGAATTGAAAAGGTCGTGAGCCATGTGGCGGATGAAAAGGAGGTCAAGCAGCTCCATAACGAGAATGAACGCAATCGCTTTAGTTTCTTCTCGTCTGAATATCAAAACACCGTCCATGCCTGCGAACTAGGAGCCTTGATCCTCGAAGGCGAGACCTTCCGTGATTTGTTTCATCTCGGCCCTGACGGGGGTGTTTGGTGGCTTGATGTTCTCAACCCTACCAACGACGAGGTCGGGGCTCTTTCCCGCGCATTCTCCATCCATCCTTTGACCGCAGAGGATATCATGACACAGGAAGCTCGTGAGAAGGTGGAACTATTCAAACAGTATTACTTTGTCTGTTTCCGGACTTTCTACCAGGTCGATAAGAACAGCGAAGACTTTTTGGAGCCGGTGAACGTGTACATGGTCGTGTTCCGTGAAGGGGTTATCTCATTCTCGTACACTGAAAACCCTCATGCTGCCAATGTCAGGAAGAGAATTGGAAAACTGCGTGATTACGTTTCACTTAGCAGTGACTGGGTTTGCTACGCAATGATGTTAGTTCCCTCCTTTATACATTGCCTGAATCATAAACTAATACATTTACAGTGACGACATTGTTGACAGCTTCGGTCCCGTCATCCGCGACGTCGAAATAGAATCAGAATCGATAGAAGATCAAGTGTTCATCGCGCGTGTCGAAGACTTCAATGCCTTCCTCCCTCAAATCGGCGGCCTCCGCAAGAAGGTCATGAGCTTGATGCGCCTGCTCGGCGGCAAAGCCGACGTCATCAAGGGCTTCTCCAAGCGCTGCAACGAGCAATATTCCGTAACTCCGCGCGGCGACATCGGCCTGTACCTTGGCGATATCCAAGACCACGTCGTCACCATGATGTCCAACCTGGGCCACTTTGAGAAAATGCTCAGCCGCTCGCACACCAATTACCTGGCACAGCTCAACGTGACCAACCTCGTGGTGGGGAACCGGATCAACGAGGTGTTGAGTAAGATTACGCTCCTCGCGACCATTTTGGTCCCGTTGAATTTGATCTGTGGTCTTTTCGGGATGAATGTGCCCGTGCCCGGAAGGGATAGTGATGGGCTCGAGTGGTTCTTTGGGATTTTGGGATTTATTGGGTTGATTGTTGTTGTTAGTTTGATTTTGGCAAGACATTTCAAAATCGTTTGATTGGGGGTGCTCCCCCCCCCGCGCGTTTTTTTTTTTTTTTTTTTTTTGTAGAAAGAATGGATGGGAAAAAGGGAGGGGTAAAGTGAAGAAAGGGGGTAGGGTAAGGTGGTGATTTTTTAGGTGTTTTTTTTTTTTTTTTAGTATAGTTTTTTATTATTTTTTTTTTTGTGGTGTTGCTTCTCAGTTACTATTTTTTTTTTTTTTTTTTTTTGGAAGATAGATGAGATGGAAAAGAGGCAGGGATAAAGTGCAGAAAGAGGTTAGAGTAATGTGTTGATTTTTTAGGTATTTATTTATTTCTTACTGTTATTACTATTGTTAGTTGTGAATACTCAGTTCCATTTCATTTTTTTTTGGATTTTTGGTGGTTTTTCTCTCTCTATCTCTGCTTGGTTTTAATTTGGTATGATTTTGGTTTTTTTAAAACTTGCTTCTTTCTGCTCTGTATCATTCAAAGTCAACCTATTCATCTACCCTTTCCTCAGTGTTCCTAGCTAAGTGATCCATCCATCCATCCATCCCCCTTACGGCTTCTTGAAGAGTTTCCTCGTGACCGCGTGGTTTGTTTTGTCTTTTGGCTATTTTGATTTTGTTGGTTCATTCACCATTCGCACCCAGCTAACCTCGAGGTATTTAAAATATACAAAGTAGATAAAGCCAGCGAGCTAACAATATTTGATATATACATCAAAACAATAAGAAGAAGCAAAGAACAAGAAAAAAATGGAATGGTATCGTTTATATTACTATTTGCTTCGCAAAAAAACACATAACATCTATTATCATTTCCAAGCAAAATCAAGGAAATGAATAACTGAATCTCAATCCCAAACGCCCCCGCCCCCCCGAGTACACAGCAAAATATACCCGCCCAGCCATCATAAATATAAAAATACACCCTCCCCCAACCCCAACGGACCTTCCTCAGGTAAGGGAAGGTAGAAAAGAAAAGAACCCATCATGAAATCTTCTGCCTTTTAACATTAAGCCCCGGATTATATCCCTGTGACCTCTCCCCTCTAACTCTCTTCCGCTCCATCTCCTCCTTCATAATGCGTTCGGCCGCGCTGAGCGGTTTGGGAGGCGCTTCTATTTTCTTCTTCGTGCTGCCGGATAGCGCGTTCTTTTTGGAAGCGGCCGCAAAGACGTTTTTGGGCTTTGAGGAGGCCGAAAGGCCGAGTTTTAGGGGTTGTTTTGTTGTTGCTGTTGGAGCTGGTGCTGGTGCTGGTGCTGCTGTTACTGTGGAGGAGGCGGGGGTCGTTGGGGCGGGAGTTGTTGATTCGGAGGATGAGTCTTGTGGTTGTGGTGAGAGGGTGGGTTGTCGGCTGTCTGCTACCGGTGTGAGTGCAGGAGACGCGGATTTGCTATTACCTGCTGCCGACGTAGCCGTCTTCGACGGGCCAAAATTCAACTTAATCTTCTCCCCCTCGACCCGCTGCAGCTCCTTCGCCGCCGCCTCATCCTCCTCCGTACCCGCTACACCCTTCCCAATAGCCTCCCTATCCCTCTGCGCCCTCCGCACCTGATCCTCAATCATCTTCCGCTCCCTCTCCTCATCGCCGCGATCCTGCCTCTCCTTCTTCCGAATCGCATCCTGCCTCCTCAACGCCTCGGGACTATTATCAATCCACGAGACAAAAATGCCCTTCTCCGTCTCCTCGACCCTACAAATCCCCTCGCGGCCCAAATGCTTCGCAAACTCCGTCAGACTCGGCCACTTGGTCGCGTTCATGTGCACATGTTCCTTGTTGGCGATGTACTCTTGGTAGAAGTGGTTGATGTTGACCTGTTTCTCGCCGTGGGCGGTGCGCAGTAGTTTGAGGAAGTCGGAGATGAAGTCGTTGGAGTATTGGTTGATGTATTTGCGCGGGTCTTCGCCGACGAGGAGCATTTGGCGCACGTGCGATTCGGACTGGGTGTGGCATTTGAAGCCGTTCTCGTCGCGCATTTGGCGCTCGCAGACTTGGCAGTACCAGCGGAGCCGCTGGAGGCCTTTGGATTTCAGCTTGTTGCTGAGGTATTTGGTGCTGCCCACTTCGGCGCGCGGCATGATGGGCGAGGTGTAGTGAGTTAGGCGTCGAGAGTTGAGAGCTGGATGCGAAGGTGAAGTTTGTATATCAAATCGGCTCTTTCTTGAAGTCCGACGTCGATAAGCGGTGGCGCAGGCTTAGTCATCGCTGATAACGGATCTATTTTTATCCGCCCGGCGCAGCCTCTGGTCACATGATATCGATATTTCAGCTTCCAACATCCCTGAGAACTCGACAAGCAGCAGGAGTTGAGATCAGTAGACTCTGCTATCTTCTTGTTGACGAAATGATGACGCTGTAATAATTCAGTCCTATCGTTTTTGTTTGTTTTATTGATCCCTCGTTCTCCCCTGATGATTCGATGCGCCGTTTCCCAAGGCTTCGGACGGAGGCTTAACGGCTGAACCTCTCGTTATTTACAGCTGACCCCGAGTTTCAAATTTGCTTGATCTGGCTACAACAACGTACACGGCCAATATACTTTTGCATCCGTGGTCGCCTCGGCTCTAATTCAAGGCCCTCGGGCCCGTACGGTCACTTATCGAACCCGCTGCTAGAATACCAGCCACCATGCCGTGCCCAAAACTATCCCCCCTTCAATCCCGCTTCGCTGCGTCCCTCGCAGCCACCCTCTTCCTCATCGCCCTCTATCTTATTCTTTCCAGCCCCAGCCTCGCATACGCGATCGATGTCGACTCGATAATACACGCAGACCATAACCATCCCGTCTCGTTCGACCTCGACGTTCCTCCCAACCTGGGTACCCCGGACGCCAACTTAACCCCCGATTTCGACTCGAACCTCCTTGATGGAACTAGTAATATCGAGCAAAGGGCGCCGGATGGCGTGGTCGCATTTGCGAACAATGCCCCTGAGACGGGAGACCTAGATCTGGGAGAGACGCATCATTTTATGTTTCCTGAAGATGCTTTGGCTGGTCCAAAGTCTGATCCAACCCCTGGGCTGCCGCCAGGCGGTGGAATTGATGTTTCAGATGACTTTAGAGATGAAATGGGGGTGCAGAAACGGGATGATAATACACTAGCAAAGCGGGCGACGACTGTCTACATAACCGCAAACACATGCGCTCAGCCTTCACTAAATGCGACGCAGGAAGCAAGGGATGCAGGACCACCGCAGTTGAAGCTATATGTTTCGCAATCGGAATCGGCCCAGCGGCCAGGCCCCGACACCAACAGCAATGATGTGACTGTCGTGGAATTTAATGGCGGATACGCGAGCATGATTCTCAGTGCTCAAGGAAACGTTTACATTGGCATTTCCGCACCAAGCAATTCGCGGTATTCTGGCAAGTACAAGTACGAGATTGCCGCGTCGATTGATGAACGGTTCCATAAAACCGAAACCAGCGTGCCCTATCTCTTTTTTGTCGATGGTGATAGCGACGCCGCTTTGCTGCAGACAGAGGATTTTACTCAGGCAAATCCTGATGACGATGTGTACATGCAGTGGATGAACCTGGATCCACCTCCGTTTACGATGTTCGCTCATAATATGAATGATACGTCTATCCTTGGGCTACAAAAGTCCTTTTGCGGACTCAAGGCGAATGCTCAAATCCGCAAACGGGGAAACGACGGTAATGTTCAGGTTAGTATGACGAATAGGGGCTCTGACAAGAAACCCAAAGAACAGTTCTATATCAAGGGGTTAAATCGCACTTCGGCATACTATGGTTTCCTCGCAATGGAAGGAAACTCCACACAGTCTGGTAGTGGAGTTGTAGGCGGCGGTGGGAAAGTCTGGAAATCTATGAATTTCACCACGAAATCAGGTAACGCATACCCTCTAACCAATTCTCAAACACATTATAAACTAACAAAAACCCAGACAACAACTGCGCCGTCCTCTACAATCTAGACTTCTGCTCCGAAATCGCCTACGCAGTCCCCTCCCACCCCTCCATGAAAGTCGCCGACCTCAGCAACCTCTACGACACCCACGCCGCATCCCTGTATAAAAACTTCACCCGCTCCCTCGAGCAAATCGCCTGCAACGCGCCCACGAAATCCCAATACTCCCTCGCGACAAACTGCTCCGCCTGCGCCGACGCCTACAAACAATGGCTATGCGCCGTCACCATCCCCCGTTGCGAAGACTACTCTTCAAACCTCCACTTCCTCCAACCGCGCAATACCGCGCAGGACTTCATCAACGGCAGCTCCATCGACCAGGATCATACTTACCGCCAAGTCGTACTGTCCAACTCATCCCGCAACCCGCTCATCGACGAGGAGATCAAGCCGGGGCCTTACAAGGAGGTGCTCCCCTGCCAGGACCTGTGCTATGATCTTGTCCGAAGCTGCCCGGCCGCGCTGGGGTTCTCGTGTCCGGAGGGAAAGTGGTTGAATGCGTCGTATGGGGCTAAGAGTGCCAATGGGGATATTACGTGTAGTTACCTTGGTGCGGCATATTTTAAGGGTGGGGCGTGGAGGGTTGGGGAGAGGGTTGGTTCTGTTCTTTTAGCGCTTGTAGGGTTTTGGGCTGTATTTTGGATGCTGTGAAGTTCCTTCCTTGTGTGGATGATGATGTGTGGTTTGTATGGCTATTTTGTATCCCCCTTTTTTCTCCCTTCTATAATAGAGAGGGAGGGAAAGACAAAGTATTGATTGGATGGAGTCCATTCATTGTTTTGCAAAGCACTATGGATAATAAATAATATTGCCATGCTGCTCCCCTTTCTTTCCATGCTGGTTCACTATTTGCTTTATAACCTTTCATGTTGATATGAGATATCCTCTTTGTCCCCTCTTCCTGTTGGAGTTAAGACCTTTTACATACATATCATGATGTGTATTTACTCTTGCTATTGAAGATTTTATTTCATCATTAAATTGATTAGGCTTACAAAAAATGTCTCTCAAGATGCATTTTATTAGATCTACCCTCCCTCATCCACCACCTACCTACCTTCCTGCGTATCCATCCACCAGCTGGACAGCCCCTATAGATAACCTTTAAATAAAACTGAGGAGTGAGTGGGCTTGACATGCGCGTTGCGGCATGATATTCCTCCAATGGCTAGTTAGCTACTGTTTTATAACTTATGTGTTTACTAGATAGATATTTGCTATTTGATTACTGGAGGATACATGTACACACGAAATCTACGTTAGGTTCCCAACAAACACGCTTCGATCCCGGCGCGAGAGAGTAAAAAGGAGGGAAATCTAAACTGGAGTATTCAGAAATCTTGAGTCAATGTGGAACTGCAATATTGAACTTTGATAAAATGATTGCTTGGGAACCTCCAAGATATTTATCTAAAAACATGTTATGTATCCCCCCTTTTTCATTCAATTATTCCTTGTAATTCATCCACTCTATCACCCACCCCTCCCGCGTCCTTATTCAATTAATATATACCCCCTCCATCCCATATTCGTATTCAGTCATAACCGCTAAACGACATAAAAACATATATATAACAAACCCAAAACGCCAAAATGCGCTCTATAAACCGCGCCCCAACCCCATATAGCCAACAGTCATCTCAGTCTACTTTCCCTTCCTCAGTGTCCTCCCCGGCGTAGGCGTCCACATATTCTTCAGCCCGGTGGACGACGAGCTCACCCCCACCATGCCCCTTGAAGGGGTACTGCCAACCTTCGCCCACAACCGCTGCGCCGCAGGTGTCAACGACGCCTTGCTTAACCCTCCACCACCAGGGGTTAAACCACCGGGCGTCCTACCGCCCGCACCCGGCGTCCTCCCAAACGCAATCATCGGGCTGCTCGGGAACTTGGGCACAGGCGTCTTGATATCCTTCGAGACACGCTCGGCGCGCTTCCCTTTCGCCACGCGCTCGACCATGCGGTGGTGGAGAAGTTCGCGCTTGCGGTTTTCGCGGATCGTGAAGGGGTTTGGTGTGCCGTCGCCGGTTGTCTGGGTGCTGCTGGCGAGGAGGGAGAGGTGGTAGGCGGATTCCTCGTCCGGTTCGGGTTCATCCTCATCGACGAAAGCGTACCCGTTTACGCGGGGTGTTTCGCCGCCTGTGTAGCCTGGTTCGGAGTCGGTGGGGCGGGGGCGGCCGGCGATTGCATCGCGGATGGCGGAGAGGGAGGGGGAGGGGGGGACGGATTGTTCGGAGTCTGTGGGGTTGTGGGAAGGTTGGACACGGGTGTTGCTGTAGATGACTTGTTTAGGGCCGGCGCGGGAGGTGGATTCTGCTTTCTGCGTGACTGTTTCGAGAGAATCTTCGATGGAGGAGGGGATGAACATGAGGGGATTTTCGGGTTTGGATTTCCAGGAGTCTGGTTTTGCGGGGCGGGCGTCGGAGTCTGTTGTTATGAGTTGCATTTCTTTATTTTGTTCTCCGGTGGCGGCGATGCGGGCTTGTTCTCTCTTTCTATATGCGATCTGTCTGGGTGTTGGGATTTTATTGCCGCTCCACATCCATGCATATTTCTCTCGCTTCTTGATATTCTGTTTATCAAGCACCTTATTGAATGACTCGTTGTCCTCGCTGGTATATTTTGCTTGGAACGACGAAAGGCTCATGTTGGCAACGTCGACCGAATCTTTAGTGATCTGTGAATATGACGTCGATGTAGACGATATCATCGACATGGGTGTATCTCCACCCCATCCCTTGGGCGTTTCCCCGGGCTTCGAAGGCATGGGCGTGGCGCTACCGCTCCGACTAAACCTGGTGCGAGCCGCAGGCGTCCTGCCTCCCTCCCGTCGCCCCGGTGTCAAAGCAGCCTCTAGATTCCTCCCTGCCCTCCTGATCCAGTCCTTGTCGCGCGACTCGAGCGCATCGAGATATTCCTTCTGCGACTGGGTCTCGAGCAAGCCAGGGAAAAAGTCCCGGGCGATGATATGGGAGAGGGCGTCGGTATATTCATCTTCGTCGAGGACTTTTGCAGGTCGTTTTATCCGCTTTGGGGGTGGCGGGGGCATGGAAAGAGCATCCGAAGAGGAGGACCGTTTAATGAGAGATTGTGAGGGGATAGGTGGCCCCGGAGAGGAGGTGGTGGATGTAGGTGGGGACATGATGGCGGTTGGGATCGAGCCGGAATGCGGCTGAGGGAAGAGATAAGATGGTCGTTCAGTAGGGCAAGATATTCATCTCGGTATTTATAATCCAATATGCAGCGGGCGAATATCGATGCAGACGACAGCCGATGAGTACCGTGTTGATTTCACGTCGAGAGGTCGATGGCGATGATGTCGATGCAGGTTGGAAGTGGCGCCGGATTGACCACGTGATCGGCTGAGGCTCAAAATAAGCTTTTGGCTCCCGGAAGTTTATTTGCGCCTCATTCTCCTCCCAAGGCTCCCATTGGTTCGATCTTCTTCTCGCTCAACGTCCGTCGTCCTCTGCCAACCTCCTTCACCGCGGCAAACAGAGGACGAATTCCCTACTTGCAGAATGACCACTTTTCTGCTGGCATGTCCTTTAATATTCTCTTCGATACTACTAGTACTAGTACTATCATTAATGGGATTGGAATGAACCCTGTCTGTCCTATTATTTTGTATCCTGAGGCTCTTCTCCTCTTGAAAGTACTACTTCTTTGATCCGGAAAATACTACATAGGTCAACTATTGTTATCTTATTTGTGTTTCAAATAAGTTAATGATGCAAGGGTTGCTCTTGAACAAAAAAAAAACCGGATTTGCTTCTCACTTTTGCCACTTGGCAATAATACATTGTTTGTTATATCGAACCCCCACCTTGACTCATCTAGTGATTGAGGTAAAAAACAATCAGTTAAACGCTTCATTTCTGACCCCCTCGCTTTTAACTCCCTTTCAGCCTCTATGCTAACGTCAATAACGACAGGACGTTCAAATACATAGAGAGATGAGGCGCTTCTACCTTGCACTGCATATTATAGCAGTTTGGATAATGGTTGCTTATCATATATCCCGAGCACTTGGATTGTGAAATTCATTGTAAACCCCTTCCAGCTTCAAGATAATAATAGGGCTCCAGCACTGCCCCCCTTTCCCTATCCCACGCGGTTGAGGCGCCATTCTCGATATGGATTAATCTGAAGAATATCGACTCAGGTATATGCGGGTTCTTTATATCCGCCGGGCTAGAGGGCTTGACGATCTTGGATACGAGTTGCTTTTGCGAAGCAGAACGGTCGGCCTCAAGTTTGGTGGGTAGGCTGAGTCCGTACTTAGGAGAATCAACGCCACGAAGAAAGGTGCTCATGAACCGCCGGATAGAGGCTCGTATCGAAGCACAAATGAGTGCGAGTATGAGTGCAGTAACGGATATCCCCCTCTGAACCCTCGACACGGTTGACAGTAACGCAGAGCTAACTGCTCCACTACCGAGAGGTATTGCGAACCATCAGGCTCTACTAGTATTGGTCTAACAGGTGTCGGAAACTTCCTTTCCAGGACCTCAATCAGTTCGAATGACTGGATTCTGTTAGCGTCCATATTACGTGACTCCAAATCTCTAACTGACACACCTGCATCCAGTAAGGAAAGCATCCATCGGTAACTGCCATATCCCGAATAACATCTACCACCATAGCCTTTTATGGGGCACACTGCTTCTGTTGTTTGAGGATAGTAGGTATGAAGGGGTTATAGCGTAGCGGTGGCTTAGTTGGTAGAAGCGTAGGTTGATGAAGTGAGGTTTTGAGAGAAAGAGAGGGAATGTGATGAGAGTGAGAAGTAAGAAGGTGAGAAGGCTGAGTGTGTGCGGTCCTTGTCTTGTTTATATGCGGCCCGCATCACGTTCGCCTCTCGAGTCATGTCTAGGATATCTTTATATTCGTCGTTCAACCTCACGAACTTCTCCTGTATATGTCGTCGGTGGTACCAGGGGGGAAGATGTCAAATTTCCCACGACGCCATTCGTTGCGCAAGAGGCGTATCTCCCATAGGCGCGTGTCGTTGCGTCATCGTGATAGCGCTTTAAAATTTTCATTTTTTGCAAAAGAAAGGGAGAGAGGGATACTTCCTATTTTCCAGGGCGACAAAATTCTTATACTGCCCAGTCGTCTAAGGCTTATGACAGCCAATAAATTCGATGCGGCAATGTATCCCCCTCGCCTTCAAAAGGGCCCGAATATCCAAACACGCAAGAACCTGCGGCATCTCCCGCCTTAGGGACAAATATGTTGGAATGATCAACGTTAGGTCATTCGCAAAGCCGGCGGGCGTGCTTTCTCTATGGCAGTACGCCCAATAGTATGTCCCGGCCCACACGATGCGATTATTATCGAGTATGAACCTAATATAATTATTGATGGTATCGAAGCACTGGCCATAGCACCTGGACAGCTCCATCTCTTCGATTCTTGTGATCTCCGTGTGGTCTTGCCGTAGTGGGTTTGGCCAACCAATTCTAGATGAGGCCCGGTCCCAGTGGATTTCCCTGAGGGGGATTGAAGCGGTGGTGGAGAGATGAGCAGTGGTAGCGAGGGGAGAAGGGTTTGAAGTGGAGGTAGAAGTAATGGATGAAGACATGGTAAATAGAAATATGAGTACGGGGATAGGTATGAGTATAACCGACTATAGGATCAGGATCCTGTTAAGCACGGATTAATATGTAGCCAGCAGGTAAGAAGCACCTAGCTAGAGTCGATACTGGGTATCAAGATAGGACGTAAACAAACAAATAATACGTAGTAGGTAGAGAGTACGTTGGGAAGGAATTTGGTAGTATCCAGTAGTAAGCAGCAAGGTAGGTAGGTAAGTGGAAGGCAGCTGAAGATAAATAAGTTGAAACGAAGGGAAATTGCCACCAAATATCGCTCCTTTCACCGGATAGTATGGGTTGATAGTAATCGCCATCCTAAGTAACTCTCCATAGATCTTGACTTTCATTGTAACTTACCAATTCCCTAATAGTTCCAACCTTCCGGCGGATCACAACCAGATAAGTATTTTAACCTTATTTTAACGTCATTCGCGAACGGGTCGATGGATTCCACGTTTCCTTGCCCTAACCTTGGAAATGTATACACACCAAGTCAAGATCACGGGAGGATTCCTGACAATGATAAGCATTAGAGGTAATTCACCTCATGTTTTTCCCTAGAAAAGAAGTGTATACTTGATGATTCACAGATCATCAATTCAACGACCTAAAAAAGTATGCCAGAAACTGATTCCCATCTACCAGAATTGACTACCTCCATAAAGGAGGTAAAATGAGGACTGGATCATACTAGCTAATGTATAACATACTAATTAATCTGTCAAACAATGGTGTCAAGTCGTACTATATATCATCAAACAAGTGGCAGCCAGAAGTACATGCCATGGGGTTCTAGTTATCTACATTTTTTGTAGACGCTAGGGGTGAGTCATATTTAAAAAGTCCTAGGAAATAGGCAATATATTATTCTTACCTCCGGCTAGCCTTTGTCCAAAATTTAGGTAGTGGCTTGCTCATATAGATCAAGCCGTAAACCTATCTCGCTGCTACAATTCTCCAAGCGTGCCTCTCCAGGATGATTTACAATGCTGGGTTCGAGACTGCACCTCAATTAGAATCTGATCTATGTCCCATTTTCAGCATTGCAAACTCAAATAATAACGATCAAAAGCATGATGTGTTTAGCTTTAGAATATCGTCTGGTTCCGTAGATTGCCCTCCCCTTCCGTGGATGCCGGCTCGGGGCGCGTAAACCTTATTGACTGTCAGCCAGTGGTAAGTTAGGTGAATCCAACTTCCCCAAGGTTGGGGATTAGGCGATCAGTAAACCCGTGAAGCCGTGGCAACTTGTGATATCCATCCATTTCCGTGAAGGAATGGGAAAAATAAGCCACACAAGCCAAGGCAAAGATTAAACAAAAGCCCCTCCTCAGAAATCATCCCAAGTAATCGTTTTTGAGAGACTGATCTCCCGAAATGGAGCGGAAGCACATCTGTGCCTCACATGGACTGAAAAGCTCGAGAACACTTCCCCCGTGGAAGAAAATTCAAGAATCCTCGGTGCGAAAATCCAACATGGCTTGGGATATTCCGTCCGGATGGCTGCGTTCCTGCATATACAGCACAGCCGACGGTGGGTACTAGTATACGAGATCTTGCTCCGCATTATCTCCAGAGGTTGGTTACCACGCGACTGGGAATGTACGTCCTTGTGGAACTCGAAGATCTGGAGTAACATGTGGAATTCCGAGATCCGTACACTAACCACTAGTTAGGGGAAAGCATCTGTGCTGCTGGGAGAAAGGGGTGGGTGGTGATACGAATGTCGTGTTTGTCCAGTCAAAAGCGCTTTTATTTGCACTTGATAAGTCTATTCCATTGTGCCGAATAAATCAATGGGATAGACTTATTATCGACGGTATGGAAACAGCTTCAATAGATAGAGAATTCGCATCGCATCCTCGGATGACGCGTACGTTCGGATGATACTCTGTCGCGGGATCTAATAAATATCGAGTACAAGTTGTTCCGTATCGGGACCAGATAATGCAAAATTTCAAAGGATGGGAAGTGGCCTGGAGGACGCCAAGTCAGGCACATAGACGCGGAAAAGGGGGTTGGGAGGGGTCAAAAAATGCGGCATAAAACATGTAACACCACAGAATTACCCGCTTGATCCAAAAGGACGGACTTCTCTCCGGTTCATGCGAAGGGTTACTAGAACACGGACTTGGTATCACTATTGTATACCCTTCATGCATAGTTGCACAGTCTACCTCCGTGAACACAAGATTCCGATACAGTTTTCCGTCTCTCGAACGCAGTGGTTTAATACCACTTGACAGACAGCCAAAATAATCCACACCAATAGAATTAAAGAAAAAAAGGCCAAGGTAATATTTGAAAAGAATCTGCGGCATCGATCAATCACATGAAGTGTAATTATTCTTCCTGTTCAAAAAATCTTGCACCCGCGTCCCTGAAATGCAACAGCCGAGATGTTGGAACGATCCCCCGCTCTCCACTTCCCCGCCTCGGGATCTCACGAGAAAATCATCTAGATACACCAATCAGCTCCCACGTTCATGCTGACCATCCAAGTAAATATCGCTTCTCTCCGATATATTGCGGGGCCAAGGAGATGGTCCAGATAATATCGTTGACACGGCCTGTAGTGCAGAGGCCGTTGGATATCTAGTTCAGCTGCTTGCTTAGTTCCGGCATTTTCTGAGGGAGAATAAGGAGCTTCCAATTATTTATTTTTAATCATTACCTTCCTCGGATTCTAATAGGATCCAGACGCACAAGTCAGCTTTTAGCCTTGCATCCTTTTCGCAGTCAATTGCCTTCCCATTCGCTAGGTATTAAAGCTGCATGAACAATTCCATGAACCCGTGGGCCGTTTCGGCTGGAAAGGGAGAATTTCAAATTTGTGCATGAACATGTGAGAAATTGGAAACACTGACCGAGAGGCCAAGGCTTGAAAAATGCTTGGTAACGAAGCTGGCAGGAGTTTTGAAACTGGGAGCTTCCGCTTGGACGGTGGTTTTATCTTCTCTCTATCTCATACCAAGTTCCTTTTCTGTATTTTTTCAAATATAAAAAACGCAAAAGGTAATAAAAAGCTTAGGTAGTGTAATATTAGCTAAATACTGCATGGAACGGAGGATGTATTAGGATCTGTTCTGTAAACTAAGAGGTAACTTACTTGGTGCTTCTGTATAAAATGCGCACGGTGTTTCCTCTGGCCACAATGCAAAGACAGAGCTAGCTTGAATTATAAAAGGCATTTATCATGCTTGCATTTACCAAGGGTATTTCAATGGCATTCTATCACGCCATTTGCTCCCCGGCAATGCATATATATGGAAAATTGGCTCATATCCAAGGGTTATTTCCAGCCCCTTTTCCAAGCCGACCTGCTTTGGATTGATATCGTATACTGGATTGCAGGAATTATTCGGATTAGAGGATCACATAAATAGTAACTAATATGACGAGGGTATTTGGGTTTAGGGCCATGTATTTCCACAAGCAAAAGCCGGTTGACTTTGATAATATGGCTACAATTTCAACAACATCCCCCCAGTTGTCGAAGAACGCTGATGTTACATGACCATCTCGGGTATGTTCAGAAGAATTCATCTATCTTCTCTCTTACAGGGAACCTAATATGTATCTTGTCTCTTCGAGGAAATCTAAACCATTCACAAAGCCTACAGCTACAGGCCCCCATTGTCCCATTTCTGGGAGCTGTTCCCAAGCATACGAGCATCAGATCCATAGGCGCGCGAATGAACACACTCACACCCACGGGCATTTTTTGCCTTCAAGCCTCTATCTATTGGCAATGGAAATATAGTCCCGCCGCAGAAAAAATCGGGACTATCGCTATCTTGGCGACAGTCCCTCGAGTACCGCGTCCCGCCGGGGACAATAAGCTCACGGCCTTCTGCGAGCCGAGCTCCACAGATATCAAAGCACTTGTGACAAACTTGGATATCTTTTGCCGTGACTTCACACTTAAAAAACATCACCATTCCCCTCAGGGCCTTAAAATAGCTCCCAAGAAGCTCTGCTCATCCAGCCTTGGGTATCAATTTGACAATACCTTAGAACCACCTCGGCAGCTCTTAGACCTCGCGTCTCCCTTTCCTAGAACGAGTATCCCGTGTGGTACTTCTTCTAGTACATATAAGGACCACATCCCGCTGTCTCAACTATTCATGCTGTTAGGTGATGTTTCAATTCAAGTTTACCCTGCCGGGCTCACAGACGGCACTATCATGATCTAAGGTGGAAACTTCAAGACACTGGTCGACGGTCCATCGGCTGCAATTGTTGAGCAGTCGTTTTTTAAAGTCCGAGGAGAGAACTGGAGGAGGGGCTGGGGCCATACAAGGCCGCCAAATATGACGCTGCAAGTTTCTCCTGTCCGAAAATCATCAGAAGGCCAAGGGCTGCAACTTCAGATTCGCTGGACGACGAAGCGAATACATGAAAAATGTCGTGCTGGCTCCATAATATACAGGCACGGATATAATGTCTGGCCTATTCCCGCCATCGGCGCGCTTGTAGCTGGGACTAAGGGTTGTCTCTGTTAGCTCTGATTGTTGTCCATAAGTAAGTCGATTAAGGAGGACACACCTTAACTAACCCCTTTTCCTATCCCTAGATATTTGGTGGTTTTATTATCCATTAATCGAAACTACCTCTTATCACTACCTAGGTACCGAGAAACATATCTTTTATAGTGCACACATTGTGTACTTCAACTTATCTTCGCGCGACGATATAACCTCAGAGGAATAACCCATGCATTCTGGCGTATAAAGGTAGTACCAACCGGGAGTACCGACTGGGCTCCCATTAAATAGCTCGGTATAAGATAAGGGAATATATACAATTACCATCATCTTGATGAAAATAACAAAGAAATGATAAAATATTTCATTAAGTTCATCCACCATCCACCAACTACCAGCTCACCCCCCTCCACCTATCGACCTAAACAAAACGCACATGCCCAAAAAACTCCGTAATGTGGAAGCTTGCCTTATTCGGCACGCCCCATCCACCCAATCCCTGCTCAGGGAACGTCTCCGGCGACGTAAGTGTACGGAAGAAGTTCATCCTCCACTGCGTGCCGCAGGGCTTCTCAACATTGAACAGCGCCAACGGAATAGTCACATCGGAGAACCACGTCTTCGCCTCACGATCCAGCGTTGTGCTCGACACAAGGCCATCCGTAATAGGGTCCGTGACGAACATGTGGTCGAACGGCGCACCCTCTGCGCGCACCTTGGTAGGATTGTATATGAACGCCTGGTAGGTGACGTTGTTGGGGCTTACTTCGAACTCTAGGTATGTTTGTGGGTCCTTGACGCCCTGGTAGATGAATGCTTCCATCACTTCATATTCCCAGATATCGCCATTGGTGGTTTGCTTAGGGTCGAAATGGTAGGTTTCTTCCTCGAAGGCTTTAAAGGTTAGGTGGAGGTTGGTTTGGTCGTAGCAAAGTTCGACGTGTGTTTCGGGGAAGGGCGCCTTGTCGGGGACTGTCTGGTTGAATACGGCAATGCCCTTCTTGGGGCATGCGGGGACAGAGAGGGAGGGTGCGGAATTGCCGTTGCCGGGCTTAGGTTTGCCGGCCGATACAGCTGTTGCTGCTAGAGCGCAGGAGAGGATGGTGTTAAGGTGCATCGTTGCTGGTGGCGGATAGCCGCGGTATATGATATGATGGACAGGAGGTTTTTGGCAAAGTTGCAGGAGAACCTGGACTGAGATAAAACATCATTATGCGGGGAGAGACATCATTTATAAACAAGTGTCTTGCGAGTGACTTATTTAGCTCATCCCAACAATTAATAGCTATATCAGCTGGAGCGAATTCTAGGCTTTGTCTTGGGACCGGGGGAGGGTGAGACCTCCACATAAGCAAGCATGTTGCACCTAATAGTAACCTTAATTAGCTTTCCTGTGTATAAATTGAGCTTTATTCTCCCTCGATGCGACTGCGAACAATCTTGGCTCTTGAGAGTCGCAAATGAGATATTCGCAGAAAGCGATAGCGTATGACCGGAGCCAGCTGGACCAGTTCGGAGAGGGCATAGCCTTCCTTCAGATGGGAAAGGAGTACGATGGAAGCGGGGGGTCGGTGACTTTGAGATACCACCTTGACTCTGGAGATGTCCAGAGCAAAGTTGCATTCTTGCCGTGGACCCTGCAACGCTAGAAGACATTAAGCTAGCTCCCTTCCATTTAAGATTAGACTGGACCTTGTCAAAGCAGTTGGTTGCGAGAGAACTTTGTTCAGGATAAAGATTGGGAATTCCCAGTTTCATCGTGGTGGTACAAAATAACTTGTCAAATAAAACTGCATGTCATTACTTGTCTCAAGCAAGAAAAAAGAAAAACAAGATCCGTCGTTGTATCATGAGGCCAAAAAGAATAAAATAAAGTAGGGTTGGAGTTGTCTCGTGATTTGATTAGGTGAGACCAATATTAGGTAAGCGGAGATCTTAGCCAAGCCCTAAGCCCTAACTAGTTGTGGGGGCCAAGCATTCTCCCGCATCCGGCGACAGATTGTACGAGAAACGCGATCAGGAACAAGAATAGATACTAGTACTTAAGAAATTCAACTCTGAATTACTGATGAAAGTCTTGAATTTGCAATAATCGCAAAGTGGCATTTATAATCCGGCTGATCGTGCTTTTTACTCCCTCAGCTGAAATGGCATGTATATCTGCCTGACTATCACATCCATCTCAGTCGACTTCTTGAGATGAGAAAGGGAAATGTGATAGAAAAAAAGGGTCCATTGAGAGCTAGGCTGCATTCAAAACTAGAGAGTTGGTGCGCTGACTGCATACAGCCATTCAGAAATGCCTACAAACTCCGAGTTAATTGAGTGCAGCCAGCCAGTTTTGACCGCCCCTTTTCCTAGGCCGGCTGGAATGTCAATGATATCATTTCAACCCCTTTCATCACACCACAGCATTCTTGTGTCAGGCATGGCTCACCGATATATTATGTACTCTGCGGTATATTACTACCCTTTTTTTTTAGTAAAGATGGAAAGAAAAGGAGAGATTTCCGCGCTTTTTTTTAAAAAGCCGTGTATCGCGGGTGATACCGCAGGTTCGTGTCACTTTCGTGAAACAGAAGTTGAGGCGGGGGGGAGGGGGAAAGGGGTAAGATAAAATATGCATGCGTCGAAGGTGACGCAGAATTTTAAGCGTTGTGAAACGCGTCAAATAACCTTGGGAGCTTGCGGCTTGCGCCTAACCGCCCTTAACATATTTTATCTGCCGAGATTGCTCCCTATCTTCACCCAATATATCTATCCTCTTTCACGGAGGCAAAGAAATTGGAAATCGTGCCGTCAACGTAGCAGGAATACATTTTCTGGCGCTTTTTTCTTCAGCAGCGATGCTATGTCATAATGGGTGATTGTGCTTGTTTTGGTAGTATAAAAAGTATCGCAATCTCCGTTGGCAAGAAACCATTCGCAATGGTTTAACATATTCGTAGCTTCCAAAAAAATGTTTTATGACAACATACTAGCTATCTAGAGTACTAGGCCGGGTTTATTTTGCTATGGAGGTTTTAGAAAGAAGATTCATAATATATCGACCCATTCTTGTTGCTCTCTCTAAAAACTAGAGGTATATACATAGGAAGATATATTCACTCTTCCCGCATCGCAAGGCTTGTGGATCATATATATTTATATGGATATAAATTCCCTACTTAAGTCAACTGGTATTTAAAGACTAGGGTGTAATAAATTAATTCCGCGTAGTGTTGTGTAGAGAGGTGACAAGCACCAACCAGGCTTTTAGGCTCCAGATCTTAATAGAAGAAGGGGGACAAGTTCCGTTTTTTTTTCTGTCTCTATATCATCTCTAGAGAATTCTCATGGCAGTCTGCCGGAACCATAACAATACGGCTGTAATAATATAATACCTTAACCATAGCCAACGAGCAGGATCTCAGGGGCCCGTTTATTGCACAGGGGTTTGGGATAGGAAGGAAAAGGGGCTAAACTATGCAACAAACTTCCAGTTTTTGACAAGGTAGCTATTCTAGAAACCCAAAGCGCGAAAAGCTTCGGGCTGAAATGAACGCTAAAGCGGAAGAAAAAGGGAAAATCTGGAGCAGATAGATTATAGACAAGGTATCTGGAGTATATTTTATATTACTGCTGTTGCTTACTTCATGGGTAGGCGAGCGCAGTTGGACGAATGCGGAGAGGGTCCCTGTCGATCTGCTGGCAGTTCTCCGGGGTCGGTAACTATTCCGTTGTTTTCAACCAACAAGGAGAGGAGTTCAGCTGTTACCCTGTCATACATAGCGGGGGAAACGGAGGGCTGAAGCTGAAGCAATTTCTAGCACGCTTCTCACATACCTTCATGGATGACAGTATCTTTTTTTAACCTACCCTGTCGGGCTCGTTCATAGCGCAGAATCCTGGTCCAATAATATATTTGGGCAATTAATGAGCAAACGAACGGGCATATTATATTGCTGGTATTATATCATTGGACGGGAATATCCATTATTACATCCGTATTTTCCCTGCCGGCCACCATGCCATATATTAAAAATCCCCATATACGCGTTCCCCTGCATCCCCTCCGCAATTCTCGCAGATGCAGCGCTGACAAGTGATATGCTGATGCGTAACTGGATGCAAGTTCAACAGATTACAAGGAGCTAGGGAGAACTTAGAAGGGGATCTAGAATAGAGGATCTACATACAGGAGCGCTCTTCCGCTGCTCTTCTCGTCCATATTAATGTTCTCGAGGCTCGACGAAGTGGGTGTCGTGCATTTGCATGACAATGACGTACTGGAGAATCTCCCCTCCGCCCATCAATGGCATCAAAGCATCAAACGCGAAACAAGCCGAAATCCGACGCCAATGCAAGCCAGGCAAAAGCCAGGTAAACGCCAACAATGCCCGATCGCCCCGCTATCTTTCCTTCGTTTGCTTCTAGCTGCGTTCTGTCCTATTCTAGCTTCGATTTCGAGATAAATTGCCTAGAAGCGCGGACATTAAAAAGGGGGTCAGTGTGGCCATCAGTCCGCTATCCCTGAAAACCCCAACCTGGCACTGACAGCCTGTAGGAACTGGGCTGGAAGCAACAGGAGCAATTAAAAAGGGGAATCAACAGTCAACAATGGATATTACTGGCCGGATGATTTCTCCCTGGCGCGGAGCTGTCTATATCCTGGATTCGATTGGCGCGAAGCATGGATATGGATCATACTGGCTCTGGCGTCTGCTTTTGTATTATTTTATGCGCAGGGATCTGGGAAGAGTTTAGGTTCGTCAAGATCCTGGATAAATGTATGAGGCACCGGCTGGACCAGATGTTTATGTTCATCTTACGTACGGAATATGCGTGACGAGCTCCCCGAGGACAGCATATTATTATTGAAGCAAAGGAAACAAGGTCTATCGACATCGCATTGCCACGTCCGGATAAGAAAATACCAAGCAGCCGATCGATCCTTCATCAGAGCACCTGCCAAACACGGTGCCGTGCCCTATCCCTGAAAGGCTCCGGTCTGGCCTCGATCGTCGCTGTTGTTTGTTGAGCAGGGAATTTGTGACGTTGGCATCACCCCAGAGGACAGGATAGACACCATTTGACAGGAAACGGAGATATCGATCACCTCCCTGATATGTTAACAGTTGAAGCTGCCGCACATACAGCATACACGAGATGGCAATTAACCCGTGCAATAGAACATCAACCGCATTGTTCTCCTCCCCGACGTATTTCCGTTTGTTATTTTCAATAACAATCAATCCGAGTGAGGGCAACGAGGAATATCCGCCATTGTACGGAGTAAATGGGCTGATCGTCATTGGCACGGCACGGTGCTCCTTGAGGTTTATCCCATTGATCCAAGCCGTCAAGGCATGTTTGGACATGACGTACGGGACTTTTGGCTTTGGGTCTTGAAGAGACGCCCTGAAGGAAAGCTTCACAATAGCCCCGTCCTCTGCCCCTGATCACCATGGAATATTAAAATAAGAGGGAAGAAACATCTGTGTCTTGCACGTTTCAGCCATCACCAACTTTGGCAACTTAAAACGTCCAACGGTGAAACACCGACAATCGGATTGCTTTTGCCCGGGGGATCTGATCAGTGATTGAGGGAAAGCTCAGACACCTGCAAGATCTCCCACGTGGATTGTTTAATCCATAAATTCCGTGGTGAAACAAACAAATGATTCCAAAAAACAATACTCAATCACAACTAGGCCTGAGCGCAATAATTGCTCCGTGCTGAATCGAATCCCAATTGGCCAAGGATGATACAGTTTCCGATGTGATCCAAACAATGCATGACACATCGAATCAAGATTCAAGACATATTGATCGATCGGTGCTGTGAATGACCTAAAATGATCGGTTGATATGGCTTTGTTTGAAGCTTATTTTCCCTTCTCATTTTTCAAAAGCCACCACCAGCCGTTTCCCCTTGCTCAGCCTCATGAACTTGCTTATTATTCCATCCCATCACACACAGTCCAAGAAAAATCCCAAACAGAGCGCGCAATTGGGGACACTCCAGCGTCAGTCCTGGAATACCCATATCTCTTCTTTCCACAATATTCCCAACACCAGCCGCCCACAGAATTTCCGGGGCAGAACCAGAACATGGGACGGAACAGTGTTAAAAGTACGCAAGCCACCCCTTGTCTGTCCTCCACTCCGCCCCATTCCAAGCCACATATCGAATCAAGATTCAACTGAGCGGATTCCACGGTTTCGACAATAAAAAGTGTATGTTAAGATATTCAGCCAAACAGGAAAAACGAGAGAAAAAAAGGAAAATGCAAAGGCGGAAAAAAGGAAAAAAGTCAACAGAATCACGGAAAAATAGCAAGAGGAGAGCCTCGAGGGCGACCTATGTTCCTGAGCACGGAATCCCTAACTCAATATATTCCCTGTTCCCTGTCCCTTGTCGTCTGCGCGTTCCACTGCTCTCTCCATGGGGATTAACCAGTAATAAGCCGAACCCGGCAGATGGATCCTTGTGGCGGAAGCGTGCCTAGGCATGGATGGAATGCATCCAGTGAGGGGGAAAAAAATAGGAGCGCATGAAGGAGCGTATTCGTCCCCTCGCGTCAAAACATGCGCGAGTATTGGAGGGTTTTTTTTCTATTTCCGGCGGCAGTTATGTAGAATTGCGGCAGAGCAGATGGACTAAATTCAGAAAGAAAGAACGATAGAAAAGAAAAATAGCATAAAAAGCCACTGACCTCACAATATTGGATAAACTTCTCATTTAACTAACTAAACTTTTAATAATATTCAGCCCAACGGCCCCCAAGTTCCGACCGACTCAACGGGTGCTGATACACAGACTACCATACAGCTATTCACACTACCTTTTTTTTTTTTTAGGCATAGCATGTAAATAGTGATACCCCATTTTTGTATGGTAAAATTGATTTTCTTTATGCACCAGCTATGCAGCTGAGAAAATTCCATGAGTTCACTACTCTCTTCCTCTCACTGCTATGCCCTGCTGTGGCACTCACCACCAGTCAGGTAAAACTGCTGAATAGACATAAAATAGTGAGTTATTCCTTGTCTTTCATGCCCTACCCATTCCCCCCCAGTAAAATCTCTATACAACTGAATTGACCCACCTGAAAATCCCTGAAAATCCAACTCCCATGATGTCTGCACCCTAGTCCCCCTAGTCCCCCCCTGGGCATGCTGCCAGTCCACCCCCTAGTCCCAAGTCTCTATTATCATGGATACCCTGTCACCATCACTGTTGCCTCCCTCCACATAGCTATCTATATCCACTGAGCCTATTAGTATACATTCCTAAGTTGAAAATCTGGAGCAGTTCAACCTTGCAGCATTCCTAAGCCAAGAAGGCCTCTTTTTGCCATCAAGATCCCCTACCCCTAATATTGATAATGATGTTGATGAATATAATGAGGAAGCTAGCCTCTTCTATGAAAATGATTATCTTATAGAGTTCAAGCCTGAGCTCAAATCTAAGCTAAAGTTAGAGTCAGAGTAAGAGATAGTGATTGAAGAGTTCACTCTACCCTCTCTTAATGACTATACAGGCACCCATAAGGAGCTTATTGACTCACTAAATCAATTCTGTGATGGCTACATGATTATTATAAAGAATAGTAGAGGTCTGAAAAAGCTATGCTACCTACAGTATGACTGTGGAGATAGATATATTGAGGAAACATCTGAGAAGCACTGCTAATAAGATTAATCTACTAAAAGAACTAATTACCCATTTAAACTTACTATAAAACAGGGTGAAGATGATGAATGGGTAATTTATGTTATAGAAAAATCCTATAATTACCTCTCATCAGATGATGCCTGTGCTCATTCAGTTCTATAAGTAAGATCACTGGATGAGACCACTAAAAAGACAATTAAGATAGAGTTTAAAAGTAATATTAAGACCTATATGATATATACCTATCTCATTACTCAGTTTAAGAAAGAAGATAAAGACTGTCTACTCATCCTTCAAGATCTCTATAACATGCAGGCAGATATCAATCAGAAGGATCTTAAAGGCTGGAGTTCTATTCAGATACTATTAGATGAGCTCTATAAGGATTCTAATGTGATCTTTATTATATAGAAAGATGAGGATAATCAGATTACTCACCTTTTAGTTGTTAATGTGAAGTCTTTAGAGATTTTTCATGAGAATTCAAATATCCTTCTAATGAATTGCACCTACAAAATAAATCATTATTAGATGCTACTTTTAAATGTTCTTTTTGCTACAAAAATATATATAATAATCAATCTGGCCTTTTGCTTCATGAATCAAGAAAAAGAAATAGATTATAAGTAAGTAAATAGGAGTAATTGAGATAGTTGAAAGGCTATAGAATTTAGCAGTTGAGAATCTCATAATCTCCCTTCTAGCTGTAGTTTGCTAACTCAGTTTGAATTAACTATATTTCTCTTTAATAGCTGAGTCATCAAATTCCTCCACAACCTTTTCACCTTCAAAAACATCATCCTACTGCACATTTTTGTGACCAATCATAAGATAACTTTGACAAATACAATTAATAAAATATTTACCTGTAAAAACCACCAGTTTTTTTGACTTCTCTGTAACTAGTATATTGATAATAATGTTCTAGGTTATTCAAAGTCACATTTTAGGGTTGAGATTAATAATGATGATGACACCCTCAAAAAACTCTATAAATTATTTATAGAGGCCTGGCAGAATATTATAAAGTCTCATATAAGAGAGGAATTCAATAATTAGAGGCAGAAATTCAATGAGAACCAACCATCTAAGCTTGTTGACTACTGTGAGAATACATGGTTACACTTATTAGTAAAATCTTTTTGCTGCATGTAGGGCACATGGCAGCACAAGCATGCTTATACAGTTTTGACAGATGCAGCAATTTATTATATGGTCCCACTTGAAGTGTGCAGAAGCTACTGTATGCAGCCAGTCTCTTATATATACCTGCAGTGCAATAATCACACTAATAGTGTTAATGGTGTGAATATTCCCAATCATATCAATATTAGTGGAGATGTTGCTGCTGTGAATAGCATTAACTGTGTTAAAATTCATAGAGATATCTTTATTACCACTTATATTAGATGCATTAATGTTATGCAGTGTGTCTCTACTATCATTCACATTAATTTTAGTGGAGATATCTCTCTCACCACTTAATATCAGCTATATTAATATTAGTAGGTATGTTCCTACTCCCATTTATATTAATATTATTAGAGGTGTCTCCATCACCACTTGCATCAGCTATACTAATATTAGCCAGTGTGTTCCTACCCTCATCCACATCAATGTTATTAGAGGTATCCCTATTACCACTTATGTTAATTGCACTAATATTAGCCAGTATGTTCTCATTGCCACTTATATTAGTTGCACTAATATTAGCCAGTGTGTCCCTGCCCCTATTTATATCAATATTGTTGGAGGTGTCTCTATCACCACTCATGTTGATTATATTAATATTAGTCAGTGTGTCCCTGCCCCTATTTATATCAATGTTGTTGGAGATGTCCCTATTACCACTTATATCAGCTACACTAATATTAGTTAGTATGTCTCTACTCTTATTTATATCAATATTGGTGATGGCATCAGCAGTACTCTATACTCTATTATTAATAATATTATCTTTACTAATACTATCATCTATTGCATGTTGATTACATTGATTATTATTATTATTTAATTTAGTAAAAGTACTATTCATCTATAATATATAGAATCTATAAACAGTAAAAAATAAAATCAAGACAGATTAACAACTATTGAATGAATAGTGTCAGGTGTTATTTGAAATAGATAGTTGTAGTGATAAAGGAGAGAAATAGAAGAAGAAGTAAGGAAATTAAGAATGCAGGCATTAAGTATAAATAAAAGTTACAGAGAAGCTATTAATAAATAACATCATAATCTTACTGAGAGAAATATTAGGTGAAGAGACCTCTCAGCAATAAGTATGTATTACAGTAAGAGATAGTTTCACATAATAAAGATGATCAAACATCAAAAAACTATGATAGTCTACACTCCTTTCATTATAAGTGCTAATGAGATTGCTAGCAAAGTATTAGTAATTATAGAGGCAGACTCTGAGCTATAGACAGCTAGTCTATGAAAGAATCAATATACTATTATCTTAGAAGTAAAGTTAGATCTCAAGCAAACAAGAGAGAGTATGAGAAATCTATAAAGATATATTAATTACTCTGCATCTTTCTATTTATTATTCATCAGCTTAAATAAATCAAGATCTTCCACTATATCAGTATTTAGATCAGCAATAATCTCATTCACTGCAGTTTCCCTATCATCCTTCTGAAATCCAGAAAGATTCTAAACTTATTTTTGAATAATATATTCTAGTATATCTCTTTGCTTCTCACACATTTTCCTCTACATGGCTATTAAATCCTTGAATTTTCCTAATTGCAAATGTTAGCAACAAAGATCCAATCTCATGTAATTATAAAGTCTAATCCTTATGAAAGGCCAAAGCTCTATCAAATCTTAATTCTATATTCCCAGACTGACTAATTGTTTGTCTGAGATTCCTGATCACAAAGTACACCAAATTAGCTGTAATAAAGATAGGAAGGATAGCAGTAAGCTTCTATTTAGAGTATCTAAAGAACTTCTGTGTGAGTGAGTTACTTGCTAAGTCATGCTGGCCTTAATCATAAAAAAGCTTTACAAACATCTAAAAAATATTATTAAAAAGTCATTGTATATTATATTTTAAGTTCTGTGAAGTCAGTCAATAGAGATTAAAAATAATGAAAAATAGAGCCTATCTTATTCTCATTGCAAACATCATCTAAGTATAGATAAAGATAATTCTTTAGAAGCTCCATCTGTATCTTCTTCTGTAGATTTACTTTCTTTGAGTACCTACTACCAAACATGCTATTAATGTATGCTTTGACTGTTATTGTATGATAATATTGAATTAAAGTAATATATTTAAAAACCTATCAGTATTATATCAGCATTAGAGTATTAATATATAAGTAATATGCTTAGAGGAACTACCATTCATGCCTCCTAATGATTAGACTGCTTTATTAACTGATTTTTAGGATTAATTATATCTTCTATTTGATTCTACTACTTGATTAACTTCTCATGCTGTGTTCTCTATATCTTCTTTATTAATTCTGACATCAGGGGCTTCTTTTCTTCTAGTTAAGGTATTCACTATAATGATGAGATTTCATAGCTAGAGTATAGCTTTTCAGCACATAAAACCCTAACATCATCAAGAAGGGTATGATTATTATCTTATATTTTACTTCTATCTAATCTTTACTCTAATTTAGCTCATACAAGACACCCTTCATCCTTCTTGATTGCATTGTCTTTGATTACATCAGATGTGATAAGGGAAGTTTGATGGCTGCTAGTAGGGCCTGAGAAAATCTGATTATTATAGAAACCTAAGAAAGAGCTCTCAGTTAAAAGAGATGATCTTTACAGTGGTGTAGGGTTCTAACTCAAATAATTAGTTGATTTTAGTACTAATACCATAAAATATAAGCAGACTCATACTAATATTAATAGGTGAAATCATCTCACAACAGCATTAACATTAACAGGTACAATATGATAAAGAGAATAACTCATCAGGTCTAACTCAATTTATCTTTACTTATTTAGAGAAAGATAAGGCTCATCTTCTACATCTATATTATCATTAACTTTCTTTAAATCATCATCCTCACCTATATCCTCATTACTATAGTAATCATTAATAATAGGCTCCTACTTATATTTTAGTTCATTTCTGCTAGGCTGTGCTGCAGGCTTAATTTCAAATCATCTTATCAGTGCAGACTTTAAATTTAAATATTAAAATCATATGCTATTTAGATTAATCTACCTCTGACTACTAACTTGCAGAACTCATTTTAAACTGTGTGTCAACTAATTCTCATCTTCACAGCTTCTTTTGATGTTGATTTCAAAAGCTTTAAAGAAAAAGAAAAGACTTCAGAAATAAGAAGTGCATCAATTCAGCAGATGATGAGGTAGAATCTAATATAATTAAAGATAAGAAAAAAATGGAGCAAGGCAATTTTTAAGCAGTAAGATAGAAATGAGAGAATAATTACCAGCAACTAACTAATGAGAGTCAAGTCAATGTGTAGTAGGTATTTTATCAAAATAAGACATGTCAATTGAAATTAATATTATTATAATAAAAACAGTTAGTATACAGCCATCTGAAGCAGGAATGTGATAGAAAGGGGAGAATCATTAAAAATAGATATAATTAGTGTAATCTTTTTCTAAAGCAATGTTTTCTCCTGAAAAATAATAAGAATAGTGTCAATTACAATTCATCCTAATCTATTAGATCCCACAATTCTGCACCATCAGCACTAGTAGCTGAAGTTTACCCATAATTAATCTCTTTCTTTATAATTAATTTCATGCTGATGTTGACTGGACTTCATAGCTATATATAAGTCATCTCTTTCCCAAGCAATTCATATTAGTAGCAGCCTGGCTATTAATTGATCATCTATTTGTATGTTCATTTATTTATTACATTCACATTCACATTTGTTCATTCTGAATGTCACTGACAGGGAAAACTACTGTAGGTAGAGATAGAGGTTGAGAGTTAACATAAGAGTCATAATATTAGGTAGTAATAGTACAGTAGATTATCTCCTCATTCATGTGCTAGTAAATTTTAGTATATCTATTCTATTACTAATAAAAAGGCTTGAATACTTAGATATGACTCATCACTAATTAGTCTAATCTGAGTGATTAAAAAAAGATGCTAAAATTTACTTGCACACAGACAAGAAGATAAGCATCAATCTCCTAAATGAAGTAGGAAAGGAATGTATGCATCTAGTAGTATGAAATAGAATAATAGATAATATTAAAGAAATAAATCATAGTAGAGCTAATATTAGCACAGCTAATATGAGTGGTGATGTGGACATCTGGGCTACTAATATTAATATAAATGAGAGTAGAGACACACCACCCAACATTGATGCAACCTGATGCAAGTAGTGGTGACAGAGACACCTCTGCTAATATTAATGAAGATAATGACAGGGACATACTAGCTAACATTAGTATAGCTAATATAAATGGCTAAGGGGATACTTCTACCAACATTAATGGAGATAATGGCAGGGACACACTGGCTAATATTAACATAATCAACACAAGTGGCCAAGGGGACACCTCTGTCAATGTTGATGAGGACAGTGGCAGGGACACACTAGCTAATATTAGTATAGCTGATGTGAGTGGCCAAGAAGACATCTTTACTAATATTAATAGGAATAGTGGTAGAGACACACTGGCTAATATTAGCACAGCTAATGTGAGTGGCTAAGGAGACACCTCTACTAATATTAATGGAGATGATGGCAGGGACACACTGACTAATATTAGCATAGCTAATGTGAGTGTTGATGGAGACACCTCTACTAATATTAATATAAAGAGTGGTAAATAACATAGTTGCATAAACTAAATAGAGGAATAAAGAATAAAGACATAAAGATAGGCAAAAGAAAAGTCAAAGTAATAAAGAAATAACATTCTAAGATCACTGACTAATCCCATTCTTTAAAAAAATGAAAAACTAGCATCCAAAATCAACCTGACTATATATATAAAGCAGAAGGAAAAGAGACAGTAAAAAGCCTAGATAGAGAGCTAGATCTACCCCTTAAAATCAAGTACTCAAAAATAAAGCCAATCAAATCAATCAAAAGAGACAAAGCAAGGTTCATCTGGATTTCAAAGCCTTCAAACCTACCTCCTAAGGGAGGAGATCATCTAACCCTCCACTCAATTGATAATAATGGGGTTATCAGGTGTAGACCCAGGCTAGTCACTAGTGTAAGAAGCAGAAGGTAAGAGAGGACCTGAAGGAGAAGTTTAGAATATGTTATTTTAATATATATTCTATATGATGTATTAGTGATGATTATTTCATAGGTAGTTTCCACAACACCCCCTAAAATAGCCAGAGACTTAAACACAGACAGGGAATGATTAATAATGTACTTAGCAGGCATGATAGAGAAAATCAATTTATTGTGCATCAGATTATTATCTATAGAATTAAACTAATAGTACATTCATATAGAAGTATTTAGAATGGATAAAGTCAGTAGGTTTGATTGCATTCTATATGTACATCACATTCCTCCTAGGCTGAGCTAGTAGTGCCTGGGTATCAAGATAAGAGTTATAATAGAAGTGTGCCAGCTTCTGACCAGTAACAGATAGTATTTAATACTAGTTAGTAGGTAACTCATATGTTGATCTATATATCATGTCAGTCTTACTACTTCTCTATTTTATGATGTCAAAGTTTTATATATACATCTTTTATATTAAATATAATATTAGAGGAGGAAGGTAACAGGATTTTCTTTTCAGAGAGGAGAAGAGATGATTTGAGAGTTTATTTCAATATAATTATAGTCAGTATAATATAGGGAGGAGAACATTGATGATCTTTAGTAGGAGAGAAAATACTTAAGAAAAGAGAAAAAAAAGATAGGGGAGAGATAGAAAAAAGTCAGGTATTTAGAACTTTTTACCTCTTTCATATATGAAGCTTTGTGAAAGCTTTTGAATCAAAAGAGGAGAGACATAACACTTCATGAAAGCATCTAAATGAAAATGGGAGGGACATGGTGCTTTATAAAAACTTAAATTGAAAGGAAGGGGATATGGCACTTTATGAAAGCACTTGAATTGAAAGGGGAGAAATATGATGCTTTATCAAAGCACTTAAATTAAAAGGAGAGGGACATGGCACTTTATGAAAGCTTGAGTTGAAAGAGGGGGGATATAGCACTTCATAAAAGTACTCAAATCAAAAGGGGAGAAACATAGTGCTTTGCAAAAGCTTTTGAATTTCAAATCAAATATATGACTGTATGGACACATTAATCATCTGGTAAAGTATTAATAATGATTATTCTTTCTGTTGGATATCACTTTACATGAATCTGATTCTAGCACTATTTTTTTATTTCAGTAGGAAGATACTTATACCCCTCTGGGGTCCTTCATTCTCTACCTTCTCTATAATAGAGTTAATATCTTCTCCTCTTCTAGACTCTACATCTAAGACTCCTCTGAGCTCTATACCTTCATCTGATTAAGTATCTATTCTATATTATACCTACAACAGCTACTATAAGTAATATACTGTTAGTTCTTAATATATCTGATATTCAGTGTGTCTGAATTTGATCAAAACAGCTGATAAGAAAAGGAATTCACAGAGGAAATATGTAGCATACAGACACATGAAGAACATCAGGACTGATAAAAATAATATATAAGATAGCTAAAATAACAGTTCATTTCATACATTTAGTGATCACAGGCCTCATATTTAGCCCTCAACTGAGTGGATGCATCAGGTGAGAAAGGGACAGGCTGTACTGGCAGTACTGACACAGCTAATAAAGCTGTAGAGACAGGCTGTACTGGCAGCACTGATACAGTAATAAAAGGTACTAGTAGTACTTACTTATAAGTAGGTAGAATGAAGATAGATAGTACTAGCACAATCAACTAAGTAGTCTCATCTATCTATTTAGACCACAGGGCCTCTATAAAATCATCAGGAAGCCTAGGATCTAGAATGTCATTAAGGATGTTATAATAAGAGATGCTGAAAGGATCTCAAACAACCACTGAAGATAGTAAGAAAATAGAAGAATTAAAGCTCAGATAGAGTCTAGAAGATAATGGAAGATACTCAGTAGAAGGAGAGATAAATATATTAATAGTATAGATGTATAAGATATATATATAGTGAAGAGGCAGAACATGTAGGTTATTAAGAATAAAATGAAAAGAGAAGGTTGAAATGGAGAAATCAAAGCACACTATATAACTAAAAGGTAGTGAGCAAAAGAACACTAAAATATGAGTATTTTCCTTATATTTCTCATTAAGTTATTACAGGCTTGGCATAATCTATGCCAACATTCAACTACTAATATTGATTATTCTATAGACTACCAGTAACTACTAATAAGTAACTATGAATATTATACCATCAACATTGAATATCATATAGTGATAATAACTGTTAATATTGATCTACTAATATTTAATATCATGTGATGCTAACACCCACTAATATTAGTCTGCTAATATTTAATATCACATGACATTAATAACTAGCCTGCCTGGGCTAATATAACTGATTAAATTATACCCTGCACAGACCCCTTGACTTACAGTCTGTTAAGATTTTATAATTATATTATATAGTAAATCAGATATTATATGCATGTTTTATAATTAGTAGATAATGTCTCTTTAACTGATTTAGACATCTAGCTGTTCTGGAGTTGTTAACTATTATTTATTCATGTGTGTGACTAAATGATAGGCCAGATGCAAATATATATATATATATATATAATAATAATCCTACTGGCATTACAAGCTATCAGTCAATTAATGAGATGAGGAATCCACATAATCTCTACAAGTTAATCAGATGAGAGAATATGCCTGATTCCTATAATTTAATTGAATTAAAATCAGCTGAGATGCCATTATGGGCAAAAAGGGGGATATTAAAGAGGAGATCACAGAGGAGGTTAAAGTTATTAGCTATTAGTGTCATTATTAGCTGCTGCTACTATCATTAGCTGTCAGTACATTGAAAAACATACTCAAAGTAAAAATCTATTATTATCTAGGCTGATGTGTGTAATCTACTCTATTTTAATATTATATGTTATTTTGATATTATACATTATTTTGATATTAAACATCCTTAATTAATTCTAATGTTATTAAGATAAGTAGTCATCTAAAGCATCTAATACTCATCATCTACTGCATACTATACCTAATACCTCTAAAGTTTATTTTTGTGTCTTATATAATTAGTTATTGCATCTGCAATCCATTCTATCCTCTACTTGTATGTCAGGTTCTTATTATCCTAAATTACTCAAATATTTACATTATCCATCATCTCATCACTAATGAGGTCCCTAAGCTTATTTTCATTGTCTGCTGCTTGTGCATATATATTGTAGTCATTATAGATGATGGTAGTAAACTTAAAGGGCTATAGATACTAGTAGGATACAACTTGAAGGTTGAATCTGATAGCATCCCACTCATTTCATCTATTAGGGAGATTAATACTACTAGTATTACTACTTCTATTCCTGCATGTCTTCTCTACCATCTGCTGAATCTACTCATTGCTGAAATGATATCAGTAACTGAGCTGACCTAGTAGTTTGTATTTATAGTGGTAGAAATTCCCCTGAGAATAGTGGAGGTAATGCTTGTTCTTGCCTTTAACCTCTTATAACTCAATACTACTGGTAAAGTTCTAGCATAGCTCATAGCTGTGTCATTTCAAATAGATAACAATTATTTTATAGTGTTCCTTCATGTTAGCTAGCTACCAACTTAATTTGACCACAAAATGGATAGGCTATTTGCACTCAGTACAGATAAATCAATCTTTAAACTTCATTATCTAATAGATTGAGGAATCCACCTCTCTTTAATTTCACAGCAGGTTGATGCATTCTACATCATGTCAGTCAGATCATCTAATTAAGTGAGTACTGTAATTAAGCTTGGCAAGTAATTATCACTTACTGGGGTGAAAATAGCACTAACATTCAGATAACACTGAGAATGTCTCTAGAAGCTTATTGTTGAGATAGATTCTATATTGTCACTTTGACTCAATAGCTGTTAAATATTAGCCAGTGCACATGTAGTATATCAAAATGAATTATGTAGTATTAGTGGGCATACCTCTATTAATCTTATCATTCAGTAGGAAGTCATATTTGATTGGATTGTGTTTGAAATGACAGGTTATTCCTTATTTGCACATCCCCCTCATATGAAATTGACAGTTGATGTCACTTTTTTTTGATATTATACAGTGTGTGCCTGGCATACTGCCTCTCTTCCCTGGCTCATATCATTATGAGCAGGGATTCAATTAGCAATGACCATTTAGCCAGTATTTACAGTCTTTATTGATTGATATGGTTTGAGTTGTTTTGGTATTAGATGTTGTTTTAGTATTAAATGATATTTTAATATTAAATGGATAATTGAAGTAAGATTACCAGATTGAAAGTGTTGAATGAAAGTATTCTAATGAAAGTGTTCTGATGAAAGTGTTCTAATGAAAGCATTCTGATGAAAGTGTCTAAAATTCTAAATGAAATCATACAGATGAAAGTATATAAATAAAAGATTCTAATGAAAGTATTTAAATTAAAGCAATAAGAATTAAGTGATTATATTATGAGATCAAGGTTATTAAAAGGAGAGGGTTAAGTAATCACATAGTGAGGCTAATATTATTAGAATATAAAAGTCTAGTGATGGCTTATAATGTGTTGTGTGATCATCCCCATTCAATCTTATAAATAGAGTTAAACTTATTTAAGCTTTAGGGTTCAGCTCTTAGCTCAATCATTCACCTGAGAAGCTCACAAGCTTTTCAACTAACTTCTTGTAATATCATAATGGTCTAATCTATTACTAACTTACCACCACTGCCCCACTGCCAACATTAGAGATTTAGAGCTAACTTTGATGAAGAAGCTCAGCCAGTAAGTTATACTATATTCTCTGTTTATAATATTTTCATTCTAATCTTTGCATTTAGCTCTAATCTATTATCAACTTCTCATCACCACTCTGCCAATTTTAGAGCCAACTTTAATGAAGAAGCTCTGAGTTAGCTAGTAAGTTATACTACATCCTCTATTTATAATATTTTCATTCTAATATTTACATCTAGACCATTATGATTGCCCTATCTGATGAAGTGATCAGTGAAGTTATGAGTTATACAGTATGAGATCTAAACTAGCTTAAGGCTAAATTCAATCAATGACTTGTAGTACCCTCCAACTACTATATAATCAAGTAGGATACTAGCTATGAAAGACAATCTAGAATCTATGCTGTCAATAAATGTATTAGTCAAGGCCTATTAGATGTAATGGATATTTCTACTAGATGAGCAGAGAAACCTCTTAATAATGATAGATGTATTATAGGTGATTACTGAATTACTATTATTAACCTCTTCAGCAAATAAATCTATATGATGACTTAGAAATACAGTAGGGACCAGCAACCATTCAATTCTAAAATAGTATTTAATTCTAAAATAACATTCAATTCTAAAACACTATTCAATCTCAAAACACTATTTAATCTCAAAACATCCATACCAATCTATTCATCAGTTGAACCTAAAGAGCCCAGTCTTGAGTATTAGGAGCTCTCACCACTAACATGGTGAACCCCATTAGCATATCAATCAGAGAGACTAATAATAATAGCTAATTATAATAGTAACTATAGGTCTTTACTACCCTTTACTTGTACTTTAGATTTTAGAGCTACTAAACCAACATCAAACATACTTAATAACTAGGTTCAACATGTGGAGTTCCACATTATTAACTCTCTGATAGATGAAGATGATCAGCTCACTGTGTGTACATCAGTAAATCTAGCATCTTATGCAGCTAAGAGACTGAACCTAGTTAACTATCTTATAAAGGAGGACTACAGTAACTGACTGGAAGAGCTGAAGAGTAATAGCATCATCTATTTCAACCTAGAGGCTCAGTGAGTCTTCCTTATAGATCTATATTATTTAGAATGATCAGTTGGTGTTGGGATCAATCAAGCAATCTTATAGATTACCTGATGTAAGATAGCCTTCTTTGCAGATAGAGCAGTCAAACTGGATATACTATTATAGTAGTGGGCAGTTTGATTTGAGATCCAGGAGAAATCCAACAAGCATAAATGTCTAGCTAGCTTTGATGATGATGATGGCAACACTGAAGCCTCAAAATATAATACTATTCCTACTATACTATTCAATGCTGAAATAGATGATCCAATTTAAATAGATGATCCAATCTTAATAGATGATTTAATTTCAAAAGATGATTCAATCCTAAAAGATGATTTAATTCCAAAAGATGATTCAATCCTAAAAGATGATCCAATTCCAAAAGATAATCTACTAATTGAGTCATCTCCCAAGGTGCCCACATTCCCTGCTGATCCAGCCAGTAAGATAGAAGACAGTTAAATGGTAATAGACCTTCTAATACTCAGTTAGCAGGTTAAGTCATCTTTCAAGGCACTCACATTTCTGAACAGTTCAATGCTAAAAACTCTCACCCCAGAGGTTATTATGATCCTGGATCCTGATGAGCAGCCAGAAACCAATATCAATAGTGCTTGGATAGATGATATATATGATTTTGATGATATTAATCTAATTTCTCAAGTAGTAGATATAATAAGATACTATCAACTCACTAAACACAATAAGAGTTTATTTGCCTGCTTCTTCATATTTGAGGACAAGGTAGTAGACTACAAAGATTCCTCAACTAAAATTAAAATATTATATATGAAGAGAGCATTCTTCAGCTACCAGACCTTTGCTGCATTCTGGATGCTGTTGGCAGACAATAAAGTGAGAGGGAACATTTTAGATGATAAAATAGAGCTTGGGAAAACCACTGAGTAGATTACCTATATTATTCTTAGATCCTTACTAATATTAAATTATAATTTAGTTAGGGAATTCTGAGAGTCTAATTCTAAAATAGCTTATAAATACCTTCAAAAAGACACAGCTCCTACTACATCATACCTAATATAATTACAATGGCCCTTCAGGTGCCTCTGTGCTGTGATTCAAGAGCCACACATCAATTAGAAGGTACTACTGAAGATGTGAAGGATCAGAAGGAATTATTCTCTCATTGTGACTCTATTATTACTTCTATCTGTATGGGTTGATAAGTTCATAAATATTATTAACTCTAAGTTATTATTGAGATTATTTGTGCAGCCCTCCATCTCTTCTGAGAGTTTTATAGTTAAAAGGTTTAAGAAGCACAGTTTAAATGCTAAGGTGTATTTGCTTTCATCCATCTCTAAAGATCTTACACCCCATATTAAACTTAACAACTGTATGGTGCTGACAACACCATACATAATAAACTGTATATATCAAACTCTAACATTAATGCCTGCATGGAACTGAAAACTACTAGTCTATAATAAATCTCATCTAGAGAAGGATGAGAATAGCACAACTATCTATAATTTTCATTTCATTCTAAATGAAATAAAGAAGAAACTTCATAATGATGTCAAATTACTACTAATTAATCCTAATGTCTGATTGATGTTCAGAACTCTATTTGAGAAAGGCCCTTATGACTTACAGCATTAAATGAGCCTTCTAGAAACTAATTATTAATTAGAATCAGACATACTGCATCAGGCCTATCAGAAGGAGTTTAAAAAGCTCAGCCAGAACACCTCTACTACACTAGACAACTACATGAAGACTTATAGTATGATAGAAGCATCTAAGGCCCAACTAAGGGAATTTGCCCTTCTATTTGCATGGATTCTTGAATGCATCATGATCCAGTGAGACACTAATTACAAATAATTTGGTAAGAATATCATTGATCTCCCCTCACATGAGGACTGTAATATCATGATTAAATTAACTGATGCTCAAAAAGAAGCTATAAAGAGGATAGAGGCTGAAGCCATTGCAGCTATCAAGACAGCCTTTATGAATGCTTATAACTTATGGTTATGAAAAGGTAGAAAGGATTCAGAACCAACTTTATGTATATTTACATTCTTCAAAAATTCTTACTGTGCTTGTATGCTAGCAATTTTCCCTGGAGCTATGAACATTATCTGATCCCAAAACAATGTTGAATTCCAAAACAATGTTAAATCTCAAAATAATGTTAAATTCTAAAATAATGTTAAATTTCAAAATAATGTTGAATGCTAAAATAATAATGACCCTAAAAATGTAAATATCAATAAGAATGAGAACTTAGATGACTTAAATGACTCAGATGAGGAGGGTGAGAAGAGTTACTCAGATGAGAAGAATGAGAATGATTTTAATGATAGCTAACCTAAGTTTCATTTCATCAATGAGAAACTCAATGTGGAGAAAGATAAGAATGATAAAAGTGTATGAAAACCTTAATTGAAAAAGAATACTTCTTTATCTCTAATACTTTACTCCCTTTTTATTATAAATCTTATCAAGGAGGTGAAGGTGAAGTTCATTGAAAAGCTACTGGCTGATCTGGCAATGTCTCAAGACTATACTAACTATGCTGAGAAATTAGTGATAATTATCTCTAAACTTACTGTTATTATCATTTTGAAAGAGATATATTTACTTACTCCTTATAAATTTACATGATACAACAGTGTGAGCTAACTAGATTCTAGCACCTTGAGGAACTTGATTATCCTATTACAGTGCTATATAAGTGTATAATGATCTTAAATAGATAAGATCTAATTAATGTGTTCAACTTTAATCAGAAATCATATAACTACTATAATGAGAAAACCTCACTTATTATCATCATTACTCTAAAAATTCTTATCTAGGGATTCATACTTGTTAGAGCCTGCCATCTAGTTCTGTTGACCCCTGAATGGCTGCAGACTGATGAAGAATAGGCTACAGACTGAATTACTTAAATAGGTCAGAAAAACAATAAGACCTACTGCTACTAAATAGTATGTGAAGATGTGAAGATTGAAGTGAGGATTCTTTACCATTAGAATTTGTAGCTGAAGTTTAATGAAATTACTATGCAAATATCACATGAGTTAGCTGATTAATTAGTATGAGAGAAGCAGTAGAGAAAGAATGTAATAACTCTAGCATGATATTAGTAAATAGAGTTGAGAATCAGTTTGAGTTAGATTTTATATTTAGTAACTACAAAGTAATAATAACAGTCATCTTGTCTTTAAATTATCCTTTGAATACTTTACTCTAAGTTATATGCTTCTATAGCACTCTACTCTGACTAATATTTACAGCCCAATATGATTTACAATGTTGGTGATTCAAGAACCTTCATGGTTGATTAATAACTTGCAAATTTAGTAGTCTAATATTTGTGATTATAAATTTAGTAGTTAGTTAACATTATGTGACTTGCAAATTTAGTGGTCTAATATTCATAGTTGTAAATTTAGCAGTTGGTTGGCATCATATGACTTGTAAATTTAGCTATCTAATATTTGTGGTTGCAAATTTGGTGGTTAGTTGGCATCATATAACTTGCAAATTTAGCTATTCAATGTTTGCTGTCACAAATTTAGCAGTTGATTGGCATCATGTGACTTGCAAATTTAGTAGTCTAATATTTGTGATTGCAAATTTAGTGGTTGATTGGCACCATATGATTCATAATATTTGTGCTAGTGGAGATTATTAGTCACTATCTGCTGAATGTTATGATTTGAAGTTTCATTAGCTATTTCACATTAATTTTTCTATACATACAGAGATTACTTCAGATTATAAATATAACATACAAAAAATAAACTACTGGCAGACACCTATGCCCTCATGATGGTTACAGGTTTATGACATCAAATCTAAGTGGACTTAGTCAACATGAGTTCCATTGCTGCAGAAAACATGTCTGGATTGACTTAAAATCTATTATAAATAGTGTTTAGAGAGGAGGAATACAGGAAGATGATAGAGCTATCTATATGTAAAGTGAGTTTAAACTGTTATTTAATGCCAGGCAGTAATTAATGTTAATTGCCAGTTGACTCTAATCCTTCTGATGATGTACTATGAATTAATAGAGATAATAATATAATCATATTGATGAATTCTGAGTCCCTAGTAGAGCCCTTAAATGTGCAGGCAGAGCTATAGTCATCTGAATTCATAGTTATTATATCACTATTTTTAGTACAGGAGGGCTGCCTCAGTGCAACTACAGTATAGATAGTTACCTATAAGTAAGAGTCAGAATACTTAGCTGAGGCACTACTAGTAATAGTACTAGATCCACCTTCACCTCTAAATAGATAGATATAAGATAACATCTTCTATCCCTTCAAAAATGAATAAGACTTTGACTTGGCAATATACTTCAATGATAACTAAATAATAAAGAGAGATGTAACTACCTGGTTTAAAATCCTTACATTGAAAACTTGAAGTAACTAGTTGAGCTTTAGTAGTGTGAATGAATAGCAATGCAAGCTTGATACTATTAAGTAGGAAATATTAATGAGAAATTAGAGAGTAAAGATTATAGTGGTAGACAGCACAATTAATAATAGTTCTACTAATAAATACTAATTCTACTATTAGGATGTTCTATCTGTTATCTCCTTTCTGCTTGAATATAAAGCTTTCAAGGAATATCTTACCTATATGTCTGTACAAGTATTCAATCAAAAGAATCATCAAGTATACACTGAGATATACACTGCAGATTGGTGGTGGAACACCCAGAAGAAACTTAAGAATAGAGTTATAGTTGTGCTGTTACTTATCACTGTTGATAAGATGATTCTAATCTAACATCATAGTGATTTATCTGCCTGATCAATTTATATGATAATTAGGAATCTGAACAGTTATGTGTGATGAAAATAAGATATCTCTAGTTTGATTCTAATTAGGTTTCTACTTATTGTCAAGATGAAGGAGGATTAGGGTATAAAAGTAACTATCTATCATACAGTTATGAAATAGATTTTTAAATGTAAGTCATCCTAAAGAGCCTTAAGTAATGCATTGAAAATAAAGCTGATAGCTTCACAAGCCATTGAAAAACTTTCAGTTAATAATACTATCATTCTTTATGCTAATAGATGCTACTGGAAGTGTTTTCCCATCATTACTGGATTGATAGCTGATTATGAAGAACAGACCATTCTTATGGAAGTTAAGAGTAGCTCACACTGTATGATATGTTAGATCTCCCCCAAAGAATGTGAGAATCTATGAACTAGATGGCCATTGTGAACATATAAATATATAAAAGATACTATTTAATAACTGGAAAGAGATGAAATTGATGCTGATATGAGTATTCATTCTGTACCTAACTTTATTTGAAGTTATAAATTCATCAATATTCATGTAGTAATAATGCTTGATCCCCTATATTAGTTGCTTAAAGAGTTGCTTGACCATCTGCTGATTTGATATAGATAGCACCTGAAGAATACTATTTATAAGAGAAGACAGACTGATTCTATAATAACTGTGTTAATAGAGGATTTAGGTGATATAAAGCAACTAAATGAGTAATTAAAGCTGGTTTCTAGGTTTACTGGGCTAAAGATATTCCAAAAGAACTTCAGTGAGATTAAGTAATGAACCAGAATCAAATAGGAGGCCCTGATGTGACAGCTAATCCCTGCCATTGCACCCTTAATTAAAGGTTTAAAGACAGATGTTATAATTTTTTTCTTACAGATAATTATAGACTTCTAAATGCTTGCTGACTACTGATCTCATAATGATGAAACTCTAAAGTATATAAAAACTGTACTATATCAAATTGACAAGTTAAAGTATATCTTCAGTAAATATTAAAAGGATAGCCACTTTAACTTCCCAAAGTTCCATATTATTCAACACTATGTTGATTTTATTTGATTAATGAAGACTACTAATAGTGTGAATATAAATAACTTGAAGAGTGCTTATAAATATTTAGTAAAGGAGCCATTCAGTTGAATAAATAAGTATAATGAGCACAATGAGTTTAAGATTCAGATTATTAAACATATTATACACTAAGTTAACTGCTAGATCCTTCAGTATAGCATCAAGGCTCACATGTAAATGGTCAGTTCTCCAAGCAAACTTAACACTCTTATTGATGCCAAGGTCAGCAAGCCCAGCATGGCTCTTAATCTGGTAGCCTATGGGTATAAGGAAGCAAAGAGGGGGGGCCTTCCACAGAATAAGATATACTTTGGGAGTTTATATCAGCAACTGCAGTTGGATGGTCTTCAGGAGGCATTTGCAGTGTTTATGCAGAAGATGTGAAAGAAATATAATAGTATAAAGAGCTCTGGAACTGTGGTTGATCATCTAGAGTCAGATTCTTCATAAATGAATGAGTATGTTATGTAGCTTCATGAGTTAATATTCTATTAGTGAATTGATAGATGTGAGCTAGTAAAAGAAGATAAACTGAAATAAGAGTTAATTAGATGTAGTTTTAAGTGAGAGAGAGAAGAGGGCTGGCATAAGGACTATATCTGAGTTCAGAAGAAGAAGGTAGATTAATAATTTCTCATGAATAAATAAAGAGTTAGATGCTTTGAGGTTATTCTTATAGTTAAAAATTATACATGAGAGATCTATAATGAGAATTCTTTGTGAAGTATTATATACATAGATGCCTTCATTAATATTTTCCAGCTTTATGGAGGATCAACTGGACTTTCACATGAGATTACTGATATACTTGAGATTGAGGAGCCTACTCTGAGTCAGATAAATTAAAGATAGTATCTGACCAACTAATGGTTCTACTTTTTAGAATATATAGTTTGAAGTGCTCATATAATTTCAAAGTTTTTCTTATTAAAGTAGAGTTAATAGCTGGTGTATTTCATCAATCATTATATTAATTAGAATTAATATAATACTATCTATCATTCTAACTTTATGAGTTTAGTAAGAAAGCAGGTGGATATATGAGAAAAGAGGCTGAGAAAGGCAGGCATGAAAGGATGATAATTTAATAAGTAAATTATAGAAGTATTACTCTTTAAATTCACCTAATTAATTAATAGAGTAAATAGAGTGGCCCTAATAGTGAATAATTGAGATGATGGCTAATAATGAAAGTGACAGCTAACAACAGTATTAATATGCAGGATGTAGTGACTTTCATAGTACTATTAAGATTCAGAAGATTAAGGAGTAATACAAGAAACCTACTTTCTTAGACTTTATATCATAGCACTCACATGAAGAGTATTTCTAAATATAGAGGAAATGTCAGTAGCTATAACTCTACTATTAGTAACTACTAGAACCTATAATATGACTCTGATAGTAATAATGATGCAGGCATGTCAGAGTCAAGCAGCATAGAAGTAATAATCTACTCTACTTGATGAGAACCTTCTACCTTTTAGATTATAATAGCTATATGAAGAGTATTTCTAAATATAAAGGAAATATCAGTAGCTATAACTTTATTATTAGTAACTACCAGAACCTACAATACAACTCTGATAGTGATGATAATGCTGGCATGTCAGAGTCAAGTAGCACTAATATTAGCACTAAAGGCATCTAGTTCAAGCAGGGTTCTAGATGATAAATAAGAACTACTAAAAGAGCTACCTTCTAATAGAAAGCTAAAATAGATGCATGAGATGATATTGAAGAAAAAGTTTAGTGATATGAAAGATTATATTACTACAGACTATAAAGTTATATTGATCTGCAGAACAGCTCTTAGTAATATAAATGAGAAGATAGCATTCTCAATCACATACTGTTAGAATAATAAAGATGAATCTGTCCTAAATGCTTGAACCTATTAAATCTAAATTCTCTTAGTGGGTGTTCTCAATGTTGCACCACTTCTTGAGTATTTAGTATCCTCTAATACTAATATACTTCTTGGCTTCAAGGAAGAGATAATTTAAGCATTGAATATTATGCTTGAGTAACAGCAAATAATAGTAGTAATAGTAGTAATAGTGAAGGCCAATTAAGAATGATGACAGCAACAGCAAATAATAGTAATAATAACTGACTACTAACTATGATAGTAATAGCACATAATGACAGTGATTAATGATCAACAGCTAATAATGATAGTAACAGTAAATAATGATGATAATAGCTAACTACTAATTATAATAGTAATAATACATAATGATAGTGACTAATGGCCAACAGCCAATAATGATAGTAATGATAAATAATGGTGATAATAGCTAACTACTAACTATAATAGTAATAGCACATAATGGTGGTAGTTAATGGCTAATAGCTAATAATGATAGTAATAGTAAATAATAGTGATAATAGCCAACTACCAACTATAATAATAATAGCCTATAATGATGGTGGTTAATGGCCAATGGCTAATAATAATAGCAATGGCAAATAATGATGATAATAGCTGACTATCAACTATAATAATAATAGCATATAATGGTAGTGGCTAATGGCCAACAGCTAATAATGACAGCAATGGCAAATAATGATGATAATAGCTGACTACTAACTATAATAATAATAACTCATAATGGTAGTAGCCAACAGCCAATGACCAATAATGATAGTAATAGCAAATAATAATGACAATTACTAATTATGATAGTAACAGTAAATAATGGCAATAATGGCTAACTATTAAATATGTATGAAGTAGATTGAGTTACAAAATGCTATTAGTAATAAGGAAAATCTGAGTATTTTAGTGTAATTTTACTTATTACCTTTTAGTCACATAGTGAGTCACTTGATTTAATCTCTCTACTCTAATCTCCTCTTTTCATTTTATTCTCATCATCTTATATCTTCTGCCTCTTCATTATATATATCTTGCTTCTGCACTATCACTATATTTATCTCTCATTCTAATGAGCATCTTCTACTATCTCTTAGGCTCTACCTGACCTTCAGTCCTTCTATTTTCTTACTACCTTTAATGGTTGTTTGGAATCCTATTCAGATAGATGTATAAGGTAGCTCTATTAGCTATGCTAATACAGCCTGTCTTCATTTTGCCTGCTGCATCCACTTGGTTGATCTCTGAGTTTGAGGCCTGTAATTACTAGTTGTATGAGGTCAATCATTATTTTAATAGTCTCTTTAATTATCTTTATTAATCCTGATGTTCTCTATATGTCTGTATGCTACTTATCCCCTGTGTGAATTTTATTTCATCCTCATTTACTATTAATTTATTTCCTCTTTTAGATTTTAGACTACTGTCTCTCTACATCATTAGTATTAGCATTAGATTATTGATTTATTTATGAGATTATGAAATTATATTAGCTTGACTTCTATATCTTTATTTAGTATATAATAGTAAGAGCAAATAAAGGTAATAATAGCTAACAGCCAATAATGACAGTAATGGCAAATAATGGTGATAATAACTAACTACAAACTATAATAGTAATAATATATAGTGGTAGCAGTCAATAGCCAATAATGACAGTAATGATAAATATTCCTGGGTGAAAAGTTTGCTGTTAGCCACAGATGCTAGGTTGTTTAAAAAAACCCTAGTATATAACTCACAACTAGTGTGAGGTAACAGTTAAGCAGGAACATGCACAGACAATTAAGTGTAAAAGAAGTAACACCACTTCATTTATAACTTAAACTTTAAAATACAAAAAGAGCTAAGGGACTAGTAACTTATCTACTAAAAAAGGGGATTCTGATGTTAAAGTTATCTCTATATTAAATTATAGTAGATGTAAGATTGAGGTTATCAGCCTTTTAAATAATGATTAGATATCTTACCACTTAAGATTTTATATCTTACCCTGATAGACAATAATAAAGATAATTCAAAATAATGTGTAGTATGTGCCTGCACCTGTGAGACAATCAATAATGATAGTAATAGCAAATAATGGCAACAACTACTAATAATAATAGTAATAGCACATAATGATAGTAATAGATAATAAAGACAATTCAATGCAATATATGGTGTGCACCTGCACCTATGAGATAATTAATAATGACAGTAATGACATATAATGATAGTAGCAGATAATAAAGATAATCTAATGTAATATAAGATGTATGCCTGCACTCATAAGACAATCAATGATGATAGCAATGGCAAATAATGATAATAACTACTAATAATAACAGTAATAGCATATAATAATAATAGTAAATAACTAATAATAACAGCTATCATTATTAAAAAGTAAGCTCTATTTCTTTCTGCAACTCTTTTTACTCCTTTTTAATAGCTCTTTTTCTCATCCTTACTTTGTGGCATGCTATCTAGATGGCCCTTTTTCTTACTCTCACTTTATAATATATTATCTAGATAGCTCTTTTTCTTGCTCTCACTTTATGGCATGCTATTTTTTTCTTACTCTTACTTCATAATATGCTATCTGGGTGGCTCTTTTTCTTGCTCTCACTTCATGATATACTATCTTTTTCTTACTCTTACTTCATAGCATGCTATTTAGGCAGCCCTTTTTCTCATCCTTACTTCATGGCATGCTATCTGAACTTCCTAATATCTTTCAAAGCAATATATGATGTGCATCTATATCCATAAGACTACTAATAATAATAATAATGATAAATAATGACAATAACTACTAATAATGACAGTAATAGCATATAATGGTGGTAGTGAATAATCAATAATGACTATCATCATTATTAATTTTGACTCTCTCTCAGATAGTTGGCCCTTACACAGTTTCCCAGCTTAATATACTGTAGCTTGTGCCTAGGAATAGAGTCAGCCTAGAGTAGGTTCAGGGGTGAGGTTCTTTTGATTGGTATACTTCTATATTTCTGATGAGATATGGAAGTATACTAATTAAAGTAATCTTACCCTATAACTCACTCAGGGCCTTGAGGAGGAAGGCTATAAAAGGAAAATCAGATATCTGAATGATTTACTCTCTATTCAAGCTATTAAGTAGGTAACCCTGCTGATGGATGGAGTACATTCATATTTTATAAAATATTACTAAATATTATATTTTATTATACCTATATTTTATAGTGTGGATGACTCTAATAAGGTTGATGGGCAATAATAGTGAATAATGATAGATAGTTAATAATAACAGTATAAGTAAATAATGAAGGTAATAGCTAATAATAATAATAATAATGAATGATAATAGTAAGAATAAAGAATGATAAAGTCAGCTCACTTAGATTCATTATTATGAACTTGCAATCAGAGTGATAGTATAAATAACTGTGAAGGTAATTAGCTTGTTACAATATATGAGGCATGCTAATAGATGAAGATGTGAGGTTGTGTGAAATCTAAATATGTGAAGTAAATAGAGTAGTTAGTTAATAATAATATATTTACATAATATAGTAATAATAATTACATACATAATTAATTACATATATATATATATAATCTATTGGAGCCTTGCCTTCTAACCCATACTAACACTGAGGAAGAATGTGTAATAAAGCATGTATGAGATGCATCAGGGTTCTCCCTTCATATACATACTAATATTAAGGAAGAATGTGCAATAAGACATGCATGAGATGCATTAGGGTTCTCCCTTCATGCATAAGATTACTCTAAGGTAACATAGGGATAGTCAACATCCCATGTAATACCAGAGGGGTGTGAGGCCTACATGTGGATTACTTAAAGTCTAAAGACTGTAGGAGTAAGATTGTGATTTTCATGCTAATTTAGAGTCAGCCTGGAGCTAACTTAAGTACTTTTGATGTATAAGCTACATGACTTAGCATGCTAAAGTGGAGTGAAAAAAATTTTTTACTGATACTCTCATACTAAATGCCTGATGTGGTATTTTATAGATATAATTTCTCATTTTGAGTATAAATCTTCATTCTAGGTAGAAGGCTCTTATTGAGATGTGAAGCTTTATCTATTCTTAAATGCTACTAAAGATCTCTATATTATCTATAAGAGCTTGCAGTAGTTCTGATTAAGTCAATATTAATAATAAGATACTCTTATTATTTCTTTAAAAATCTAGATATTTCTCTCTACCTGCAGGAATATCTTTAATGAGCTTATAGGTATTATTACTATCTTTACATACCTGAGAATTATTAAGCTGCTATAGGAGGTATGAGTAGAATCAGAGAAAATTATATTTATATGCTCAGAAATATATCTTTATACTTCCTCTTAAGGTCTATCCTGTAAGCACTATCTTTAGAGCTGAATGAGGAGAGAGCCAGCAAGATATGAGAGAGATAAGAGTAAAGGAAAAGCATAGTGATTAATATAATTAATTTAGTTGAAAATAGTCCACTTTCATTGATTTTATGACTGTGCCCAGGGCATTAAGATTCTATGAGCTAAAAATAGTGATGAACCCCCCAAAAATTTCACCTATAAGCCTGCTATTATTATCTGCTACTAGAATGCCTAAGAACCTATTTATTAATAAGGAGGTGAAGTTGAATCTACCTACTATAATACTATTTGAACTGAGAGAATAGAGGCTAGGTTGCAGGCTGCTACCCAGATTCATACTATAAATGTAGTATAAGTACTACAGAATGATCAATATATAGTGTATAAATCTAATGCAGATACTATAGTTAATAATGATAATATACTCTCTCTATCAACTACTCCTACAGCACTGCAGGCTAAGTACCTATAATCTACTACTATTATAGCAGCTGCTACTTACCCCCTTAGAAAACACCCATTTTATGAAATAACTACCTACCATGCTTCAATAAATATCTATAAGAAACTGAGCATTGCTATAGATAACAGCCTGCTGTTAGTACTACCACTGGGCTCACATAATATGCAGGGTGATATGCAGCTACTGATACAGATGCAGATGCAGGCAGATTTACAGGATAGTTTTCAATGATGTTCTGAGTGGCAAGATTCAGAGTTTTGAAAGGATATAGAGGTAGTTGATATGACTTAGAAATAGTTAATTAATTAATTTATGATGTTTTCTTGGGAATCTTCTCTGCTGCATAGTTGATGCATAAAAAAAATCAATTTTACCATACAAAAATAGGGGTAACACTATGTATATACTATGCCTAAAAAGTAAAAAGAAAGTATGAATAGTGAAATGATAGTCTATGTATCAGCACCTAACTCAACAGCCCTTTTCACAAATAAAATGATTAAAAATTGAAATCTTATTTCCCCCTCATCCTCCTCCTCCACAGACCACAGGATCATTCTGATAGTTATGACTTTGATCTTTTTTTCAATTGAAATGTAATAACTGTAAACTATCCCAGTCTTCTTCCATCCATTCAGCAGCCTAGTCCCATGCCAGCCAGGGCTAGAATACAAAAAAAATGAGTTACTGTTAAACCAATTGGGCAGTTGATAATAAAAAACTAGTTCTTTTCCCAGGCCATTACAGAAGGAGTTGTTGGATTGAAAAAACACTGTTTGCTGATCATCATCTCATCAATGAGTCTTCAATTAACTTTTATATTATTCTCTGCACAGTTTTTAGTTTGTTTGCTCGCTCACTTGCTCGCGTCTGGTATTTTTTTTTTCCCGCAGAAAAACACGCTCTGATGAAGCTAAAATAAATTATTAATAAACAGGCAAAGCTGAAACAAGGGGAGACTCAGGAAAGAGAAAAAAAAAACAATTCGCTCAACTCCAATCAGGTCCCCAGCTTAGATGCATAACTAGCTATCATTGACTATATAACTCCAGATACTAATGATCTACTTCTCCAGGGGCGAGAATCGCGAACCGGCTAAGCAGAGTTGGAGGTTGAAACCGGCGCGCAACTCCCGATCATGTTTTTTTTTTTTTTTGTAATGAATTGTCTGAGGAAGTTATGCGGTCGATCAAGTTGATTGCGTAAAAAGCTCATATAACTACCGTACTTGCATACAATGACTTAATTCCCGCGTGTACCATTTTCCCCCTCTGAACTACGGAGAACGTGGCCATGTACGGAGTATGTATATACGTATGTGGTTATGGACATACAGACTGAAGGACATACAGCCAACCAAAAAACAGCATGCGCATCAAGCACGCAAGAAGAAACTAGTTTCCTTCACTACACTCATGAAAAAAAAAAAAAAAAATCAAAAAAATCCAACCTAAAAGGAAAAGAAAAGAAAAAAAGAAAGAGAAACCAGCATACTAAAAATTGATCACAGCAAACCAATGAGAGAAAAACCGCGCTTGACGGAGACGGCCGATGTTAATGATAGTAGTCTATAGATAGCTAGTTACCATTTTAATATTCTCGGCGTGCATTTCGCGCGTAACTATGTAATTAATGCGACCTTTTTTTTGCTGGCCATCCATCCATCCATCCATATCAAAGCGTTACATGGAGCATGTTCTCATTTGACTGGGCAGTGGGTGGATGTAATGGTAACTGTGGGTTCTGGAGTATAGTATAACTAAGGATGGTGGTGGTAGGCAAGGGCAAAGGGCAAAGAATAGTAAAGGCCATGACATGAAACAAGCCGGCGAAACTCTGGTTGGAATCGAGATGCTTGGGGGGATGAGTTGTGAGATGGAGATAGGCATAAGAATTGCAAAGAGGAATGACGCCTATTACATGAGTTGGTGACGCAAAAGAAAGCACATGAAGGCATAAACTTCGAATTATATTCTATCCCCATCCCCATCTCTCCTGACTCTTCTCATACCTCTCTCTGTAAATCCCTAAAAAACCTTAAAAGCTTTTTCAATCTCATCCCATCTCATCAGGCAGTTTCCCCGCTGCCCCTCTTCTTTAAACTACATACATAATAACAATCTAATCTGATCAAATCCTGATAACCCAAAACCCAGATAAAGTTTGCTTCCCCCCTCCCTCCTTTTCTCTAGAATAACCATGGAAAAAGCCAACCAAACACCCAACAAAAAAAAGGGCAATGTTTAGATTTTTATCTAGTTATCTACATACATACATACGTACCTCCCGCGCAATTTCCTACGTAGTATCTATATAGATACAAAAAAAAACACAAGAGCGTCTCAGGGACGTCGGCGGGCTGCGGCGGGCGGATTGGTGGTGGTGGTCAGGTCAGGTCGGTTGCATAGTTATCTCCATGCCCATGCCCATGCCCACGCCCATGCCCACGCACAAGCCTGACGCCCAGGCCGATACCGATGCCCATCATCTTGACATGCCGGTAGCCGACGATGACGAGGGTTGATGATCAAGTTGGGTAGGTATGTAACTAACTGTTGTAGACGGGTTCTTGCATTTCTTAAGGTTGTTTTTGGTTGAGGGTGGTTGCCGGTTGGTTGATTGTGCAGGACAGGATGGGACAGGATTGGACAGGGGGATTGTTGTAACTGACAGCTGGTTTTTTTTTAAATGTAAGACTGGCTTGTCTGTCTGTCTGTCTGTCTGTCTGTCTGATATGATGAATCTATATAATAAAAGAGGTGAAAAAAGAGGGTTTACTAGGATTTTGATCAGATAATGAATGTATGGCATGATATGGGGTGATTCCCTCCCTCCCTCGTCTCTGTTACCAGAATGCTGGAATCGTGGATCTCATATTTCCCCCCTCTTTCAATTTTTGGTTGGTCTAGGAATCTATCTTCTCCACAGATGCCTGGGTCGAGACGACTCGAGAGTACGAAGTAGTTATTATGTATAAGCGGGATAATCTCCTTCATTTCCTGTCCCTCCTCTTGCTCTGTACTAGGGACGCCGTACAATTTCTTCATTAACTTGTCCGTCTGCATAAGAACCAATTATTAAAAAAAATGAAACTGTAGGATTATTAATTAGTAGGTCCTTCCATCCTCCATCCCTCCCCTCCCCTCCCCTCCTGTCGTTTCGTTTCCTTCCAAGCTCTGGTTACGGTTTCCACACCACTGACCACTGAGTCCTGACCACTGACCAGCGACCACCCAGGCCAGCCTCAGGCCGGCTTGAGTCGTGGACTCGAGTCGTGGGCCGTGGCCCATCCATGGCCCGTGGGGGCGGAGGGAGGGGGGAAAAGAGACCGTTGGGATTTGCCGATGGCGAAAAACTAAACTAAACTAAAATAAATCTTCCTACTGGATCCTAGGTAGTTAGCACAAAGTAAGCGCGGTTTTTTAGCGGTGGAAGGTTTTGGACATGGTAGTTGAGCGGTTGAAGATTGCCTATTGGCCCCTTGGGCGGCGAGTGGAGAGTGGAGCGGATGGATGGATTTCATGGATGGATTTCATGGGTTCATGGGTTCATGGGGGTGGGAATGGATAAAAAGGGGGAACTGTGGATGGTGGCATTGGTGGGTAGGTATGTATGTACGGAGTATGGCCCGTGGGGATAACTAGGCATGGGAGACGCGATGATATGCCGAGAGGCTAGTTATCATACCGTCGCCAACGGCTGAGGGAGAGAAGAGCCGGGTTTTGTTCGAGGATTCAAGGGGAAGGTGGAGGTGAAGGTGAAGGGTGTCGTGCTTTGTGGATGGACGGACATGTGTGTGTGTGTGAATTGTGGTCTTCAGTATCTACATTGGGTCGTCGACGGTGCTGTGTTCCTTTTGCTATGTACGTATGTATGTAGGTAGATACATGGGCAGGCAAGCAGGGAGGCGAGCTGCCGTGCGTGGAGCTCATTATGTATGCATGCATTGCGTCGATGTGTATGTGTAGTTATGTATGTAAAAAGGAGTTGTGCGATGAGCAGTGCAATCATGCAACCACCAGGTCGAGAACTGCCACCCTTGATTTGAGTTAACCTGACCGCTACCCTGATCCGTGAGGTAGAGACAACAATATGTACGTAACTACATGTAGGCAAGAAAGCAGCAAAGGGAAGAGGCAACCTTATCACAATTTACGAGCCCGGGACGATGGATTGAACTGAGCCAACACCCCACCAGCTTCGATCGAAAGGAATTCCGAATATCCCTCCTCTCACACGCCCAGGCTCTAGCCCGTTTTGGCCGGCGGAGATGGCAGCTTTGTTGATTGCTTGGGAGGGCGCTTGGGCAGATTCAGGACTAGATGATAGACACTGGGCTGTGTGTGTGTGGTCTCCACCGGGGAAATCATCCATCGGGTCTGGCTGGGATGGATGGAGATGGAGATGGGAATGCGAATGCCGAGGAGAGAGGGATAAAATAATAAAATATTAAAATGGCGTTATTTTTATTATTTTTCTTTTCTTTCTCTTTTATCCTACTGGCTGCATAGCTAGCTGGCAGGGAATATAATACATGTACTCCGTATGCCGCGAGCAGCCAGGGAGGAACAGGAAGAACAACAATGCCAAACCCGGCCAATTGAGCCGATTGCTGCAGCAAACACACGAGGGGGCCATCCAATTCAAACCGTGGAAGCGTCCAGCACAGATACCGCATCCCCAGACTCCAGAGTTATCAGCGTCCACGCCGGGATCGAGCGAAGGACACAGCATCCACGGGCACCGCAATACGCCATGATACCGCCGTGGTTCCAAGCGAGCATGCGGTCTCCACTGGGGGCGTGTGATAGGCACTCTCTGTTCCTGGCTGACGGGATTCTGGTCTCTTTTATTATTATTGTTTGGCTTCGTGCTGTGCAGTACTTTTCTCCCTCTTTTTTACTTTGCATGTACATTATTCTATACTTCTTAGTCCGAGGAGAGGCATTTTCTATGTAGTTATTTAGACCAGGACCGTCGGAAGAAAAAAGAAAAACGAGCAGAAAACAGCAGCTGCCTCGGAAAGGATGCTAGCGGTATTTACGGTATGGGGGAACAGTCCAGGAGACATGCCAGCCGATTGGCGGGGCAGGAAGAGCGGTATTTACGGCTGTATTTGCAAAAGCGGCGGGCAGCCGTGTTTTTGCAGTTCCCGCCGTGTGCGTCAGTCCATCTTGTTCTTTCCTCGCTGTCTTCAGCCTCCAGGTCTCTTCTCTTCAGGTTGATATATGATGGCTGCTGGAGTCTGGCTTCTCTCCTTTCTCAATCCCTCGTTTGGTCTCCTCTGTCCTCGCTCTCTGTTTTCCTGCCGTTTGCTGGCATACAAGGCTGAAAAGTAGTCTCCCTAGTAGATCTGCCATCTTATTATATTACCCGTCCTCTCCTTTTCTCCCCAGGTTTAGCCCGATCAGATCCTCCCTCTCCCGTCGCTGCTCTGTGTGTCCGCGACCATCGTTGGCTTCCATATATTCGTTGATATTACTACTCGCGTTGTTGCTGGTCTGCGCTCTCTGCGGCTTCACGTGCTTGGGCTGTTGTCCGCATCCATCCCCATCATCTTCCTCCTCTTCTCGCCTCACGCCCGACACCAATTGACTCCGCTACTCCTCCACCCTCGACCTATATCTCCGTTCATTATATCTCTAGCCACAGACCACCAATTGGGCGGCCCCCCTCGCTCGTTCTCTCACCCCCGGGCTCGCTGCTCGTGGCTTCTGGGGATACCCTCAAGGGGTCCTGGCTCCCGGCTCTTGGCTCCTGGCTCCTGGCTCCTGGTTCCTTTTGACAAGGAAAATAGATGAGACTAGGGTGCTTTCATATATCCCTCCGTCGCTCCCTCTGCCGCCCTCTCCCCAGTCCTGGCTGAATGCGGAGAGTGGTCTTCTACACGCCCCCGTGTCATGTTCGACCGTGTCTCCTTCCACCAACACGCGCCTAATAATCCGTCCATCTCCTCTCCTCTGCCATGGTATAACAACCAGGCCTGTGACCAGCCACCGCCAATGTCGTCTTCTCCCGCCTACGCTGATATCCCCTCTGTCGCCCGCTCGCGAACTGTCACCCACAGCCCTAGGCGCCTCTCCGTGTTTGGTGGTCGCTCTCGAAGCAACACGGCCACTTCCAGCTCCTCCTCCTACAAGTCTCCTGCCTCGTCTATGACCAGTGTTGAGGCCTCCTCCCAGAGATCATCCCAGGACGACCGAACCCTCTCCAACCCCGTTGCCCCTGCTGACAAACAAGACGGCGCTGCAAAGTCTCTCCTGTCGCGTGGGAGTCGCATCCTCAGGCGCCAGGGAAGCAAGTTTAGCATATCCTCAAACTTGACGTTGGAAGAAGAAGACGAGATGACTAGAGGGAATCACCACGCGAGCCATTCGTCGAGGGACAAGCTCGACGGGCTGGGGATATTCTATCGCAGTCATAGAGCGCGACATAGCGATATGCGTGAGTTTTTTTCTTTTTTTACTATATAAAAAGACAATGATAATGAAGCTCAGCTAACCGAAATCGTACCGTAGATGACCTCCTGAAGAAGAATATCTCCGACCCATTCGATTTCCAACACGTTACACATACTAGCCAGAGCCAATTACCTCCCTTGGATAACTCGCACCTAAACGATATAGCCACGGAATTCTCCGTTATTCGAGCCTCTCAGCGCCCAGGTGCTGAATTGAAAGGAATTAGGGCGGAAAATTTGCATTTCCAGAATTTCTCGTCGGATGACATCTCCGCCAGCTCGCCGCCTGATTCGAGATCTCTATATACGCGCAGCCCTCCACGGTCACCTGATGCACGCACTTCACCCAAGTCCCCTAACAGGTTGGTATCGGGTCGAAATTCGCGATCAGTAGAGAACTTTTCTCGACCAGGATCGCGCTTATCGAGACAGAAATCGTCATCGCCGTCAATTATCCCTCCTCCACGAACATCTTCCAAGCTCGCAACTCCTGATATCCCGGAACCATCTCCTCAGACTATTGACGCGTTGCTTGGACTTCATGCTACAACTCCGGACAGTTTGTACGACGATAGAATTGAGTCGCCTCTACCGAAACTAGATCTTCCCTGTGTTTTCCCTGAGGTTGGGAGTGCGCTTACCACTGAAGGCGACACTGCCAAAGCCCTCTCACCGCCGCCCACTGCCACTAGCCATTCTTTCGACCTTGCAGACGTCCCAGAGGAGGAAGAACCTGCCCCACCAAAGACTGATGATGCCCCAAGCGCCGTTTCTCCGCCAGCGCCCGCTGGACCATTCCGCTTTGGCCAGTCCACACCTCGGGTTAAGCTGGATAAACCATTGCCAGCAGTACCTTTGTTCACTGACGATATCCCTGGCCCAGAGGCCCTCGGTTCACCTACCATTCCAACCAACTGGACCCGTGGAGATTTCCCAAGTCGGGAGAGGAAGAAACGGCAGTCGATCATTCCACGACCGGCAGATGATTTGTCTTGGGAGGATGACATTGACTACTGTTATGAGCATGCTGCTGAATCAGACTCGAATTTCGACTGGCAACGGACGTCCTTCGAGGAGCCTGAACTGAGATCAAGACTTGGAAATATAACCATTGAGGAAGTTCCCGAGGCTGAGGAACCCCAGCAGGAAGATCGCCAAAAATCTCCCCCGCAAGCTGAACCCGAAACGGACAAGCCTATCGAAGACGCGCCCAAGCATGAAGCTGAACAAATTGATGAGACTATTGTCCACTTCGGTCCAGCCTCGGCACCAGTAATCTCATCTCCAAAGGAAGATGTCAGTGCCGTGGCCAGGAAGAGTGCTTCCGATTGTATTCCGCACGACATTTTACGCCAAAGTGGCTACTTCAAGCCTGATCACATCCCGATACTGTCCGCCCCCTTCGACGATGATGCCTATGGTGGCTTAATCCCCACCGAACATGGATATGAAGGCCATTTCCCATTCTACCCCCAAGTAGACGAGCAATTCGATTCTTCCCGGGATAGCTGCTCTCCAATCAGCAAATGCAATTCGCAGGAAAGCATTATTCTTTCACGAGCAGCATCAATTGCTCGAAAGCATCGTTCTTCCTTGTCTTTTACAAGCGTCCCTGAGTTGGTGCATAGCTCTAACTGCAGTCATGAAGCCGTGGACCGCGATTCGATGTCCTCTGCTGGTGACCGGAGTAAACAAAACTTTCCAGGGACTTGTACTTCGCGCCCGCCTTCCACCACTGCCCACCAACGAAGCAAAAGCCTAGCTCGTGAGTTGCAGCGTCCAGTGCCCATTATTTGCTCGAATTTGCCAGACGAACATTCGGATGTTTCTCCACTGGCGATGACGCCGTTGCACGACCGCTCCAAATCCGTATCTGCTCTCGATATGCACGAGTCAAGCATGAAGGCCAAGGCCCCCGAAACTCGCAAGCGCTCTGCCACCATTACTCGTGGGCCTAGTGGTCGCAAAGGACGCAAATCATATTCCCTATTCCCTACCGCTGCACCAGCAGCTCCCGCTTCTGCACCTGTCTCGCGATAAACACATTCTACCCCCAGCCCATATACCTTTGCTTCCTTATTTCCATCGGATCTTGACATATTCCCACCACATCATCTATCCAACATGCATTCCTTTCTACGAACAAAAAAATTTGTACCCTAGATAGACCGCACTTGAGTTTTCTTATGCCGCCCTCAAAAGTTGATGTAACATCAAAACTCGGCCGCTTTTATCGTTCGCATGCTTTTTGTCTGTTGTCCCTGACCTTACGACCGTTTGATTTTACCTCATCTTTTGCATCATCCCCCAACCCCGGATAATATTCGTTTACCATGGCAAAACCCCTCGTTGAACATCGCATCGCACGTTTTCTTTATGAACGCTACGAATTTCTGACATTTTATATATCTACCCAAACATTGCTATTTACTCATTCGCATAAATCAGCCCATCTCACCATTCTGGTAATGTTTTTTGTCTATTCAGTTCTTCTCGCCACCAAAAACTGGCAGTCCCCTCTCTATTTATTTCTGGGGACTCAAATGCATACATTGTCTGACCGACAGAAAAAAAACTTTCTTTACTTACAGTATCTTTCTCTCCATTTTCCCGCCAACTACTTACACCCAAACCTTATCTAGCAACATTGCCGATGTTTTTCATTTCGTCTAACATCCCCGTTTCCCTTCACACCCGGGCTGGATATTTGCTATCGGTAAACAAACCATTCTCTTCACCCTTCCCTCTATACATCAAATGGTCAGTTGGTCAGGCATACACATATACATACATACCGCATTTCCATCCCTTTCCTTTCCTTGTTCCAATTTTACTTTTGCTTTTGCTTTTGCTTTTCTTTCATCGTCTCTCGCTCAAACTACATTTATCGGTGTTTGTGTTCTTACTATTTATCGCGCGTTGTGTGGCGGCGGTGGCGGTGCCTTTTTTTGTCGTTTTTCTCTATCTCTCACTCTTTTTTTTCTTTCTTTCTTTTTTTTCTTTTTATAAAAAATATGTGGCTCGCTGGTGAGGAAGGGAGGCAGGCTGTGCTTTTGTTTTTTTTTTGTTTATTTGTTATATATACTGTTTGTTTGGATGGGCATAATTTCAAGGCAAGGCAAGGCAAGGCAAGGTAGGGAGGGCATGAAGGGAGATAAGGGGTATTTGCTTTGTTATTTATTATTATAGCTATAGGTTATAACTATATATATGGGATTATTTTATATATATATAAAAAGACATGGGATGGGATGGAATAGATAAATAGGATAGGGAAAATTAGCTATAGAGATACTTTTTTCCCCTCTACTTAAATTCTTTACATAGAAACTATGCATGCACACTATCTAGATATAGTCTGGATCAAGATTGAGTGAGGAAGAAAGGAGAGAAAAGCTTTGCAATGTTTTATATACTTACTTACTTTACCTACATACACACTTACTCCTCTTTTCCTTTTAATATTCTTTCTCATCCCTTCCATCAATCATCCCCTTCCTTCCCATGCCAGGTTTCATTACATTATGTTAACCACTCCCACTCCCTCCTTACCTCACCTTCACCTTTACTTTTTTATATAGCTAGGGCCCTCCCTTCATCTGGATAAAGGCACTGCGGTTAATTACATAGTAGGGAGATAGTAGATATAGTCATACGATTAAGATGTAGTGTAGTTTGATGAAGTAATAACCCTCCCTCTCGGTAGGAACTACTACTTGCTATGTTCTGCGGCTAATGTATGGATGTCTGATGGTGCTGAGGAGGTTGTAAGTAGGTTCGGTTAGGAATCTCCTGGGTGGGTTGGGAGTTAGGTAGGCTGAGGAGAAGGGAGAGAGAGAGGGGAAGGAAAGAAAAAGATAGGGGAGTGGGATTTTATTTCGGGATGTTTTCTGTCGTCTTGTCTTGTTAGGGTTAAGATTAGGGTAGGGGGTTGGAAAGCTTATTTGGATAGACTATTAGCGCCGCAGGGGGGGAGGGGATCCGGATGTTTCCTATCTAGGCTTTCGAGGAACCAAGTTTTTTAAAACTCTTCTCAGCTATATCTAAAGCTCAAAATCGTGATGCTGAAAAGGTCTCCTCTTATTTATCTGGTAGGTGTGTCATTAATTAATGCTCTTGAAAAACAAATGGGATGGCAACAGTTTTCATTCAATTGGCGCCTAATGAATGAATAATGGTCCCCCTTCGTCCCTTTACGCCCCATTCTCTTCATCCAGAATAACTTCCATCAAGCCCTCACAAATCCCCCTTTCCTCCCATGGATCACGCACGACTTTGAACTCATTTTCGCGAATCTCCAGAGTCGCAGCTTCGGGGCCGTATAGCGGCCAATCGGGTGTCTCTGGCGGAGTTGGGAGTTCGGCATCCTCTGCAGAGACGAAGTTTCGAAGGTAGGATTGGCTTTGCAGGGCGATTGTTTCGTTGTGCAGGGGTGTCAGTGTTGAATTTATATGGAGGAGGTCTGGTTTTTGGGACAAGTTAATAAGCCATGTCGTATAACTACTATGTGTGAATGGTGCTGACTTACAATACATGTCAAATCCATGAGTTGCCGGAGGCGCACTGAGAAAATATCTCCTCCCCTTCCCGATCTTCGCGTAAGCACGGGCAATGTTCTCGGAAGTACAGGCAAAAAGCACAGAAGTCGTCCAATCCCAGGCTAATTTCTCCGGTGGTTCGTCATCCTTCAGTGGGAACAAGTCTTGGATTCTTTTGATAGTCTCGTTGCTTGCGCTGGGGAATACTCTCTTGACAATCGTCGGGAAATTCTCTGGCATGTTCTCGTCGGAGGAAAGGCCCTGGCCTTCGTTCAGCGTGTTGGATGCAATTACTGACTCGACCTTTTTGTTGAAACAGCCCTTCTCTAAAAGTACCTGTGGGGCATCCGGAACATATGAGCCATCGACGAGGGGAGCGAATCCTATGCCTGGCCCAAACGCGCCGCCTCCACTCTCGCTCTTCACCTCGCTGATAAGGTGATGGTTTATGGCTTCAAGCTCGGCTTCCGGGACTGCACGAAGACAGGCTAGAGAGGTGCAGTTCGTTGCGTCGAGAACGGCTTCGTACACTTCTTGGCGACGAGAAGTGACATTGCGGCGTGGGAGGAGAGCCGGTGATGATATGATCGCCTACAATTTTGAATTTCCGTTAGAGAATGTCAGGTTTGGTTTGTAGAACATACAGACCTTGGAAAAGGGCAGTGAACCCCGTCCACCGTTCCCGGTTAGCATCATGTTGATGATAGCAGCGCCGGAACTTTGACCAAACACGGTTATGTGATCAGGGTCTCCGCCGAACCGTTCAATGTACTTTTTGGTCCATTCTACTGCCGCTACAGAATCATGAAGACCGATATTTGCATCCATGTCCTCGTACGGAGAAGAGGTCCAACCGAATAATCCTAGGCTGTCCGTCTGGTATTAGCTGTGATTCTTGCGATAATAACGGAAAAAGCGTAGAAATCCTACCGGTAGTTGTGAGACACAAAGATAAAATTTTTCTCTGGACTCTTGACGCCGTCAAACAATCCAATAGAGTCGAGGCTAGCATAAAACAAATCCTTGCTCCCAAATGAATAAGCGCTGCCGGATATTTGATGAATCACCGGAACATTATCTCCTGGCTTCACACCCTCTGGAACTCTGACATTCAGATACAAGCAATCCTCTGTGCCCCAGTGGGTTCCGTTGATCCCAGGGAAGGGGACGTATTTATTCGCACTGCTGACACAGTCTGGGGTGGGATTCATCACGCCGTCTTGAACGCCATGTTGTCGAGGGGGTGGTGTTTTCGGATTCCGAAAACGTAGATCGCCAATCGGGGGCTGGGCAAATCGGATATTATTATAATTTCCTAGTTTTACCCCAGAGGCAGTGGTATTAATGAACGTGGGTGCGTGAATAGCATATCCAAGATCGATATTTGGGAATTTCGCAGAATCCTCTACCGGCGAAGCATTCGCAGAAGAAAGAGATTGTAGGGAGAGAAACAAGGGAAGCGGTGATAAGATCGACGAGAAGAGCATTGTCAGAGTGTTCATGGGCGTAGATTGGAAAGATTACTTGATGGAGTCAATGCCTCAAATTTCAGGTGATAGAGTATATTCCTCTCTCATCGATACTTGGTGGGTTCGGAGGAATTTTATATTCCAAGCTGGAGAGCAAAAGGCTACTACCAGTAAAGTTGAAAGTAACCAGAAAAAGAAATCGAGGCCTCGTTTAGATCCCCCGTGAAGCGGGATCTACGATTAGCCCGTGCTCGTATTTTCTAGTAGATATCAAATGGAACTTTGGTCTGAAGCGAGGCATTTTTGACAGTGCTCCTCGATGACATGTCAAGTACCCTTCCTCGTTTATTGCGCGTCAAGGCTGGAAGGGCCAACCGTTTTTTGTCCTGGAAGTTAGTGGCCCAGTTAAGGTTTAGATCTTGGTTTGACCAGCAAAAACACTTCGCGGACCAGGTAAAGGAAAGCATTATTGTAAGGCTGAACAGGGGGCGTGGCTCTGGTGATGGTTTGATGCCATTGGAATTCCCAAGGGAAACTCAGGGGCAAATGGAAGAAGCAGAAACCATATCACGTGACGAGGCCGGAAATGATTAGTCATATGCGAAGACGAGGTATTTCCTCTTTAGTACTAGCGCAGATGAACAAGAACGGCATGTTTGTCATGTTTGTCTGCAGAGCCCCTGTTCGTGACGACAGCGATCTACTGTCGGCATCCAGCTCACGACAACAACTCAGGAGACTTGCGAGGCAGAGACAAAAATGGCCTGCAGGAGAATTCAAATTGCCCTATTGGTGCATTCATTAGTGCTGGAAAATACGAGGTCCGATTTCATCGGGGCCGGGCTGCCCAAGTTTTTCTCGAATTATAAGAGGGTTGAATGTAGTTAGAGATATCCATGAGGAGAAAGATGATTGATTCCTTTGTCTAAGTTGGCAGATTTTGCCACTATTTATAGCTACTGACATGTGATTGCCTGAGATAATGAAAATCTAAGATACCATACAAAATAGGTGTAGAAAATAATAGGGACAATCAGTTATTATTGCTATTGAGAAGGAAACAATGAAAAGATCATTGATGCAGAACTGAATGACTGAAAAATAGAGAATCTGCTCTGCAGGCACTTAGGGTGTGTACCATACCACTTCTCACATACCCCCTCAGTGGATTTCCAAGTGGAGTGGAGGTAATTTGATGGCAAAGAACTACCTCAATTTGGTGTATCATAGAGCAGAGCAGAGGTAATTTGATGGCAAAGAACTACCTTAATTTTGTACTTATATCAATGAGATTAATGAGACAGCAGAATTCCTCATGAGCAGCATGAGAGAGGAATTTGATGAAGCTGTCTGCTGGCATCTTTTTCATACCTATTCATTCAATAGATACTTGGCCTCATTGGACTTCTTGATGGAGCCAGTGATCATGAATGTCAATATGGTAGAGTTTTGTAAAGACCCAGGGAGCTTTTTTCTTGAGGAGGTGTATCACCTGGATGTTGTCATTCTGTATAATCAATGTGCATTCTGAATCAAAACTAATTTGTTTAAAGAGATGTCTCCACCAGTAGGCCTCTCTTGCAGCAGTGGATAGGGCTAAAAGTTCTGACTCAGTAGAAGATGTACTTACAGTCTGTTGTTTAATAGACTTCCAATTAATTGTACCTCTAAAAAGGGTGAATATCATGCCTTGTGTGCTCCAATAGGTAGTTGTATCATCTGCAAATGTAGCATTTATATAGATATGGAATGCCAGGCTGGCATCTTTGGAGGTTGGAGCACTATATTTGATAGCAAGGTTTCAAGTTTGATATTCATGAGTAATGATGCAATGTATAAGGTTATCATACTGTGGAGACAGGCAGACCATGTGGTTGGCAAGGACCCCTGCAGTAAAGGTGAGATTAGGCTGAGTTCCTACAGAAGGATAGATAATGGAGCTAATATAGCACTGAAAGCTATGAATCTTCTGGAAGGACAGAAAACCTGAGTAAGGATATACTGATTGGGTGGGTATAGGTATGTGATAGAGTTTATGACATTCAACCCCAAATTTTGCCACTATTTTGGCCATATAACTGTCCTGGCACAACCATAGTTTTTGGGCTGTGCAATTACAAAGGATTTGAATTCCTAAAAACCACTTCACTTCTCCCATATTGTGGAGTTCATAGGTGTTCATTAACTGGGCTGCAAAATTGATGAATATCATTTTATGACATTAATGGTAAACAACAATGATGTTATTAACATAGAAGAAGACTATAAGTTCTAGCCCTATAAAAAGACAGGGCTCTTCAGGGACTTATGTCAGGCCAAATTTTAATAATGTTACTTTTAATTCATCATTTCAATGTAAGGGAGATTCAGGAAGGCCATATAGAGCCCTGAGGAGAAGTAACATGTATCTAGAAAATTTATAACCAGGGAGTAATTTGATGTAGACCTCATCAATGAGAATGGCATTGAGAAAGGTATTTACTGCATCATATTGATGAGTCTCTAGATCAAACATAGCCATAATAGCCATAATAAGGTGAAAGACTTTCAATGCAAGGGTTATAGATCTAGTCTCTACTTTTTCATTTTTCCAAAGATCTCTGTGAATAACAATATAGGTCTTGAATTTGAGAAGGATTCCATCCATATTGAATTTATACATAAAAACCCACATAAGAGGTAGAGGTTTTCATTTTGCTTTGTATTTTAAAATGCACCTTCAGCACTTCTTTTCTTGTAGAGCTTCATATTTGACCTGAGTAGCATGTAACTATTCATTTTTGAATTTGTGATATAAGGCCTCCTTCCAACTATGGGGTGGGGGAGGTAGATTATCACAATGAAGAAGGTGAGGTAGAGGTTTATCCATACAGGCTGTAGCAAATGTTTCATAGAATCCCAGTGACTGATCTATATGATCAAGTGCAGTGATATAGCTGGTTTGCTCTGGGTTGATTTTTCAAATCTGATGTCCTGAGATTATATGGTCAGTAGATATTTCACTACATATTTCCCTAGCTAGAGCAGTAGGTGGCTCATTTGAAGACAACACATCTGACTGAAGAGTTTTGAGTAACTAACCTGACAGATCATTCATATCAGTGTCATTGTCAAGTGTGGTATCTGGATTGTCTATCTGAGGGATTCCACTGGTTGGTGTCATAAATTCAGGGGAACTTGATATTAGCATAGGAGTTAGTTCCAGGGTTAGCAACACCTGAGAATTCAGTTCTAGCATTATTTTTGAAGTCATATTAATCATTTTGGAGGAAGATATTGAGGCATCAGAAGGTGTGCAGATTTCAGTTTCATCTTTGGAACTTTTAAATTTCTGAACATTAAATCTGATACTTTTTAGAATGTCAGTTGATGGTAGTAAATCTACTGATATCAGGAATGTTAAAGAAAGCTGTTTGGGTAGGTTTCCAGGGTTAAAAAAGAAATCCTCATTGAAGATTATATCTTGTATCTCTATAACCTTTTGTTCTCTTGGGAGCTAGATATGGAAAATATTATTTGATACATATCTGACTAGATGTCTGATTTTGGTGTGCAGGGCAAGTTTTCAGAGCTTCAGGATGGTTTTATCAAAGACATATACTTGGCATTCATATGCATATAGATGGCTTAGGTCAAGATCCATTAGTTTGTCAAGGTAGAAGACTAGGGCCTGTATTAGAGTCTTCCATTCAAGCTGCTGAACCAGTGTTCAGTTAAGAAGATAGACAGTAGTCTTATATATCTCAGGTTAGAGATCTTCAGGGAGATTTACATCAATTTGAATTATACAGCCTAGGGTAGTTATCATACCCCCTGAGCATTCAGCTGCACCATTAGATTCAGGCATGCAGGGAGGTGAAGGTTCAATATGAATGCTATAAGTTCTGATTTTTTCAAGGAAGGTCTTTGTAAGTGACATTTCTCCATCTGTATGAAGGGTTAAAACCTTCAAATTGTAGTGTCTTTCAACTTTATTAATGAACTTTTTGAGAAACAGCCTGCATTGGTCTTTTGTAGGAAGTGCCTCAGCTCAATGAGTATGGGTAAGGGGGTTATAGATGTGAGCAAGATAGTGGTCTCCATTGTAGGCTAGAGACACATGGGTAAGGTCAAAATGAATGACTTCAAAGGGTTTATCACCTCTATTCATTGATTTTCTAGATATCTGGAGGTGAGATTTTCCTAAGGTGCAGGCTGTGCAGTCAGCAGTTTTCAGGTCATTAGCAAGGCAGGCCCCCACTATAGATTCAGGTAGATGTTGAAGAGCTTTCAGATTGGGGTAGCTAAGACATTTATGCTACAGGGCTATTATTATCAGTATGAGAAGCTGAGGAAGTGTTTAGGTAGTAAAGACAGTACCATCTGAGGAGTTATATTCAAGAATGAATTTTTCATAGTGACACTATAGTAGGAATTGAACATTATCTTTCTTATCAATTAGCTTGCAGTTCAATTTGTCTATCCCTATATTCTGTTGGTTAAATGTCAGGGCTACAGCAATATTTATGAAGAAGATAGACATATAGGTAACATCAAGTAGTGTATATAATTTTTTGCCATGAGGGGTCTGCAGGCATACTGGGATATTACTGTAGCTATAGATTGAGACTATAGTATCTCCAGCCCACATCTTTTTGTTGACAATGCAAAAATCCTGAAAATGTCAGTAGTCATTACAAACATGCCAATTTGCTCCATTATTGTATATGAAGCTATTCTTGAGAGGGTAGTTATCAGTCCAAGAAAAATCATTGCTAAGAACAATCAGGGCAGTTGTGAATGTGCCATTAAAGGCCTCACCTGCATCTCTGGCAGATTTGAATTTAGAAGCAGTAGTGGCATTGGCATCATTTTTTAGGGTTACTGGGGTTTTTGAATTTGATTCCTCACCTGCTTTCTTATCCTTTTTGAACTTTACTATAGCTTTTTCTGCTATCTTCTTGATCTTCTTGTTTGATTCTAGGATCTGTTTGACCTTTTTCTTGGTATCAGGATTCAAAATGAAGTTTTTCAGGTGAATAATAGAGTTGAGATAGAAGTATTTAGCAATTAGATGTTTTCCTCTACAAGTGCATGTCCATTTGGATCACTGGGAATCTGATTGATTACCCTCTGAGTTTTGCTGTGAGTCTGATGGTTTTTCTGTGTCTTTTCCTCCTGCCTTCATACTGTTAAACATTGTGAATGTAGCTGATGTTTGGTTATAGAATTCTTCAGCATCAGCAGTACAGAGTTTGTCACAGAATCTCTCTACCAAAATATCAACTGAGATCAGCTCTTTTCCAGCTTTTTTACATTTAAGAATGTTAGATCTCTAGATCTAGCTCTAGTTGGCATTGATTTTAATGGTAGCTTTGAGAAACTTAAATATAGCTAGACTGGCCGCTGGGACCATGAATTTTCATGCATGTTTAGTTTGGTTTGGTTT
>JANTQD010000018.1:0-12310 GCA_032988205.1 Onygenales sp. PD_40
TTTTTAAAAAAGGGGGGGGGCTTGTTTTGTTTTCGCAGCCATTTTTTGGGGGGGGGGGGGGGGTGGGGGGGCGGCGGGGGGGGGGGGGGGGGGGGGGCGTTCAGGGGGTTCCATATTCCCGAGTCATCCAGGGGCAGAAAGGCACCCGAGCAGTAATGGGCCACTCAGCAACGGCCGATTACATCTTCGGGATAGTGAACAAACATTGCAGCCCTTGTTCTCCTTATGTCACCCTACGGGTCCGAGATCCATCTTCGCTAAAAGAAGTGCACTCGAGGTGAAACTTCAACGGGCATTCATTTCTAGATCTCGACTCTTTTGTTAAAGATCTTGTCCACTCCTTTGATATACCCAGTACAAAGCTTTGTATGGGCAGATCCCAAGTTCTAGTCACTCGTTAATTTGCATTTATCGCATTTGTGTTTGTCATGAAGTTTTCGATTCTTTCTTTGGTCCTCCCCCTCCTGGGGGCGGATGTCCTCGTCAATGCCTTGCCCACCGAGGAAAACATCGCCAAGTTCAACGCGATGAAGCGCTCTCCGTATGAGGAGCTTCAGACTGAACTGAAGCACAAGATGCCGAAGAGACTGTTTTTCGACACAATGAAGAAACCTATAGATAGTGAGATTAAGAAAACCCAGGCTCCCTGACTACACCCCGTTCTGACATTGTGAATATAGTTCACGGCAAACATGAATTCGTCCCTCCCAACTTTGAGGCTGGTGACCAGCGAGGTCCCTGCCCCGGCCTGAATGCGCTGGCAAATCATGGATATATTCCACATAACGGAGTTACAAGTGTATTTGATATATCTCCCCTGCTCAGCTCGAGGAAGTACCTAACAGGGGTTTATAGATGGCTCAAGTCATCTGGGCGATTAACGACGGTAAAGAACCTACCCCTGCGCAAATCTTCACGCGTCAATGTTGATCTAATGTAATCCTTTCAGTTTACGGAATGGGCATCGATCTTGGAACGATTCTTGGTGTCTTGGGAACCGTATGGGTTGGCAATCCCATCTCCCTTCTCCCCGGCTTCAGCATCGGTGGACCGACCAACCAATCTCATAACATCCTCCACGACCTTCTTGGCTTGATTGGTATGTGTGGCATTCTAAGCGCCATTGACGAATTTTATTGACGGTACATGATCAGGGGAGCCCCAGGGGCTGATGGGATCCCACAACTTGATTGAATCGGATTCCTCGAATACCCGCGACGATCTCTACAACACCGGAAACGCCCATACCCTCCGCATGGATAAATTTATGGCCTGGTATAACATGTCTGCTGAGCACCCTACCGGAGATTATAACATGCAAATTATGGCACGTCGGGCGGCAGACCGGTTCCAGGAGAGCAAGATGGAGAACCCGTATTTCTTCTACGGTCCCGTCACTGGTTTGATCAACAGAAATGCCGGGTACATTTTCCCCGGCCGATTCTTCCGAAACCATTCTCATGAGCAGCCGGAGGGCATCTTGAGTAAGTCGCCTCTAACTCCTCTTCGAAAATCTCCAACCTTCTCTAACTAAAGATAAATCACAGCCAAGAACATCATCAAGAGCTTCTACGGTATTACTGGTGAAGAAGGTGCTTTCGAGTACAAGGAGGGCTGGGAGCGCATTCCAGAGAATTGGTACCGCATGCCCGTTGATTATGGCTTGATTAACCTTAACCTTGATGTCATCGACTGGGTTCTCAAATTCCCCGAATTGGCGAGGTAAGCATGGACCACCACCGGGGATACCTGGACTTGGACAGTGCGTGAAACGTTTCCGAGCTGACAACATATGTCCCATACTATAGCATTGGCGGTAACATGGGTAAAATCGACACCTTCGCTGGCCTCGACCTCGGCAACTTGACCACCGGCGTCGCCAATCTCGGCCACCTCTTCGAGTCCAACAACCTCATCTGCTTCGTCCTCCAGCTCCTCAAGGCTTTTACTCCGAACTCCCTTTCCAGTGTCATTTCCACTGTCGAGGCTCCGCTGAAGTTGATCACGGATGCCCTCAGTGTACCTCTTCTCGACCTCACCTGCCCTGCCCTGGATGACCTCACCAAGGGCGGCAAGCCGATCTGGGAAGTGCTCCTTGATTTCCCTGGTGCCAACAATTCCGGAATCGCGATCTAAACTTCTCGTTTTCGTCCGTGCGTCCCCATTCTCGGAGTTAATCGACGCTTGGGGAGGGTTGAGTTTTGTTGGTGTTCAGCAATCCTCAGATATGGAATGTCCGAAACACGCTGTATATTTTATTGGCCGTTCCTTATCTTAGTGAGTGCAAATATACCACTTTTTTTTCGTCTATCCTACTATTCTTTAACATTTGCCGGAATATATTTTTTTCTACATCTGGGAATGCTGTATCATACGAACTCAGGCAATTACTTCATATATTCTGTCCTGCAAAAGCTGCATTTCCTTCCGGTTGGACTGGGCGTATTTAAATCTGCATACTGGGGCGCGATAGAACTTTTATCTGGCTTACGATCAGCATTAGTGAATGCAATTGGACAAATATTGGGATTTCCTAGAAGTAAGGTCGTGATATCAACCTTGGAACCCACCTGGGCAAAGATATATATGCACGTGATATCATTTCATGCATCCATAGTTTCTCTCCAAGATAGACCTATATCATTCTGCTCCGTACCACGTCTGAAATTAAAAACCACATATATATAGAACAGGAGTATCCAAAAATGGACGTTCCCATCGTGGCAAACATTCTCGGAACCATTGGTGCAGTCAGTTTATATTTCCTCGTCCCCCTTATCCTCCCTATCCTGCCATCTGAAAACACTGATACCAGGCGTAGGTATGTTGGTCTATACAGGTAAAGACCCGCCCACCCCAGCATACATCGAATGAACAAATTATCGAATTAACTACCTCTCAGCTGATCCCGCAAATCGTCATAAACTACCGCCGGCACCATACCGAGGGCCTCCAGCCGTCGATGATGATTCTCTGGGCCATCGCCGGCGTGCCGCTTGGAATCTACAACATCGTCGAAGAGTTTAATATTGCCCTTCGTATCCAGCCTCAGATCCTGACGCTGCTGAGTTTGATTACCTGGACGCAGTGTTTGTATTATGGCAAGGTTTGTATTCACATACTTCCAAACCTCGTCCCTTTCCGCATCCCGACTATTGCTCCCACTAACCCAGCCCCAACCACAAAATATATAAAAACAACAGCACTGGCCGTTCCAAAAATGCTTGATAACCCTCATCTCATCCTCCCTCGTCCTATCCGGCATCCAAGCCGCGCTCATCTTTGCCCTACAAATCGCAAAGCAACGCGCCCTCACCTGGCCCATGACCATGATGGCAATCCTCAGTGCCTGTCTGCTAGTCGCCGGGGTGCTACGGCATTACTGGGACATATATGTCCATCGCACAGTGCGAGGGATAAGCTGGCTATTTGTTGGCATTGATGCCGCGGGGGATTTGTTTTCGTTGGTTTCGATCTGTAGGTATCCAGGATCATATGGATATATATATTGCTAGCTATGCTTCACCAGTCCCCGACCCGGATTTCCGTCTCTAATTAGTTCCCACACACAGTATACCAACCGACCCTCGACATTCTGGGAATGGCCATTTACGGCAGCGAGCTAGCGTTCTGGCTGGGGATTTTTGCGTGTGGGGGATTCTTGAATCTTCCTCCGTGGATAAGGAAGAAGCTGGGGGCGCGGAGGGATCGTTTGCACGGCGGTGAGCAGGGGTACGATACTTCACAGCAACCGCGGGTTATTTCTCTTCATGAGATGCCGTCGTCGACTTCTGTGTTTCGGACTGCGTCGGCAGAGGGCTCGATTAGGAGGAGAGAGGTTGTGCGGGAGGCGTAGGGTGGGGATAGACTAGAGACCCTGTTATTATCGGGCGTTTATGAGGGAAAGGGGTGCTATATAGCTTCATAATGGCATAAAGATAGAAATAAGGATGATCATAGAACGAATATATTTAGAAGTATTAGCCACAAGTGGTGGATGGCTCATAATAATTGTCTCATCTGTGCACATATGGCCGTGGCCATCTTGATGGTTAGAGCTAGTTAATGTTCTTTTCATCATATCTAGGAAATCGAAGGCGGTATCGTAATAGAAGGGCTTGGGAATACAGACAAAATTCAGGCAGACAATTAGGCTTTTAGTTAGATAGATATGTACATAGATGTTACATGGTGGTACTCATACAAGTATGGTTCCTTGCTGCATTCAGCCGCAGGCTTCTTTATAGCATGCATAGATGTGATCTGGACCAAAGTAAGAGGATGGATAAGGGTCGGAGTAATAGGTCTGTGAGATGGCGAGGATTATCCAAAATGGTTCAGGTATATTTTGGACGGGTGTAGGTAGGCGGTATATCACACGCGCTCATGTCCCAAGGGGACGTTTCAGCGGCCTGGTGTTTTTATTTTGTGGCGTACAGGTCGTGGCAGGAGGGGGTAATATATCTATCCCCTTTAAGTCGAGATATTCTCGGATGGTAGTCTAGAGAGTACCGGGCATCATAAGGATGAGGATCGACGAAAGAATGACGATGTCTCCTGGTTGCCATTTCACTCCGCAGTCGATTAGGTCTGCGCGAGCAGTGGTGTTTATATCTTGTCTCTCTCTGTGCAAGGTAAAGGGTTCCCGGTTTTTCGTTCACGACGCATCTTTCCCTTCCTCAACTGCAACAACGACGACAACGCAGATATCGTCGATCTTCCCACCCCGCCATCGTTCCCACGGGTAAGATCTTTGCGCTTCCTTCGCAAATGGCCCATCTCGATGACGATCCATGCTTGCAACTTTCGCCTGGCGAACGACTGTGGCTGCCAGGAGACCCTGTAATGGGTGTACCCGAGTTTGAGAATCAGGTCTCTGAGGGAGAGGCTCAGAAGCCTCGTGTGTCGGCAAAGTGGAAATCTTGGACGGTGGGATGAACCCATCAGGCTGCGTAAATTTACCCAGGCTAGCGGCGACATTGATTCCAGTCTCTGGAGCGCCATTCCAAGCCCCAGTCGCCATCATTTGGTCGGTGATAATTTGTAAGATGTCTTGGTTGTAGAGGTTATCAAGGACGCCATCGGTGGCCAGGAGGAGTACGTCACCATGCTGCATGGTCAAATTTGTTATGTTCGCATCGTATGGGAGATCCTCGAACACGCGGCCTCCGAATACTGAGGACTGGGCTCGCATGAGCGGAGGTACTAAGGTGAGCTGGTATGGAGTATTGAAGGCGTGTGTTTGCGGGATGGAATAATGGTGTACGGCGGCAAGGCGGAAGAGTATAGATCCCGAATCTCCAAGGCTGGATTATATCCCTGTTAGTACACAGTACATATTTTCGCCCCTGAAATAGAACCGGGTAGGGGGGTCGACCTACTTCGCAAGTTCAACCTTTCCATCAGCATGCGCAACGCCGATGCTAGCAGTGCTTCCACCAGCAAAGATCGAGGTATCCGCTATGCACTTCTCGTAGCCCATCTGCATCAGACCTCTGGCCCGCACTTTATCCGCTTCCGCATCCCATTCCAACGCCGCAGTGGCCATATTGCTGCAAAGGGCATGGGAAAAATCCGCTGGATCCACGCCGGAATCCGACCATCCTCCCACGCCATCCGCAACGCCGAACGCGACAACATCATTGTCCCCATCCACCGTGCTGACAAAAAACGCATCCTCCCCACTATCAAACCGCGCCCTTTTCCGCGCCGCTGCCGTTGTCCCCGTTTGTACACCAATCGCCCTCCCAATCTCCGGGTTGAAATTTATGACATTTTTTATGGGCGAAAATTTGCGGCCTTTGCCGGACGACGACACGGCGATGCGATAGGATATACGACGGTCGGATTGAAGGGCAGAGCCTGAGTGGAAACCTTTCTTCGCTCCCACGCTCCAGTGTCGTGTAACTGGTGATGCGCACTGGGATTGAAAACGAGTGGCCGACAACGAGGTCGATTCACACCATAGGGACCGACCGGATCCCACCACGTTCCACAGCCTCATTAGTAAAGGGTTTGGTAGGTTGAATGTTCCAGGAAATCTGTCACCGCATCCACTGAGAATACTGGGTTGTTCTGGAAAGGCCTGCCCTGTGCAATTGAAGGCCCTCCAGCGCAGGTAATACCCGCGGGGGCATTGGGGAGCGGTTAGGATCGCTGCTTATGTTCGAAGCATATGTGGAGTGCTTCGAGGGGAGAAAAGCTATAAAGATGGTCCGAGCATAGTAGGAGTAAGCATAGGATGCGTTAGAATATAGAGTTATTTGTGGAAGGGAAATGTTGATCGTAAAGAAATTTTGGAAGCTGGCCAGGAAAAAGTTGGGTGGAGACTGCGCTTATCCGTGATGATGTCGTTGTTCCCTGCCGCGCTTATTCTAGGGTCAGCAAGGGGCGGAATAAGTACACAAAAAGGCATGTTGGTGGATAATAATACATGGATGAATAGATAAACTGCAATAAATAGAGAGTCAGCATAATAATTCCCAGCTGGCATCAATAACTGATATTAAAACATCACCGCAATACGCGGCGCTTAATTCCAGTTAAGCGCGCTAAACTTGGTATGGCCGCGCTTACTGCTCTGCCCCTTTTCAATGGCCTCGTCCTTCTCTTTGCGCAGTTGGACATGGAGAGAATTATTTGAAAGCTGATCCCACAGCGTTAATATATCCCATGCAGTCTAGTTAAATACACTGTTCAACTTCGAAATCGTACACCATTGCTGTATCATCTGTTTCCGAAACCGTCAAGCCCATCATTACTACTAGTAGTACTTAGTAGTAGTACCGTAGTCTCTATACCCCAAGCAGTTTGCCAACGTAAAGATCAAGTCTTCTTCTCCAATTCATTCTTGTTCCTATCCGCAAGACCCAGTCGACCTGCAAATCACCTCCCAGGAAACACGACCCAAACAAATAGACGCGCTCCCCACGTTCCCAACACCATAATACACGTCAAAAAATACCGGGGACGATTCTCCATCGAACCTTGGCGCAGTAATCATCCCAGGTCTTGCCATACTTCTTAGCGCATCGCTTCTCATCCCGATAGCATCGATGCACGAGGATTGTCGTCATGAACAAAGCGTATGTCCATGGGAGCAAGTGGGTGATTCCGCAGGTAGCACACATTGAAAAAGAGATGAAAAGGTCACCCAGATAATTTGCATGACGAACTACTCCCCACCATCCTGCGAGAGAGAACAAGGCAGTTAGCCTGAGTTGCGGATCTATTATTCCCAGTGGTACTACAGTACTACTGGAAGGGAGAATAGGAAAGAGGTCATACCAGAGCATAAAATAATAGATTCATGTGTCGATCCATTTGCAGTTTTATACCGCCCGTAAATAAACTTTGGAGGGTTCCCCCAGATCGTACATTGCCCCTTGGTGTCGCGCACCAGATATTTCTGGTGGTTGGCAGATCGGAAAAGCGCATACCCGCCGAATCCAGTCATCAAAATCGAAGCCGCAGCAATAGGAGAGAGGGACACGGGATGAACTGCTAGGAATTGTGGTTGCAGGGTGTACATCATAGGGAGCCAGGTTGCAGAGCCCCATGCCAAATAGAATCCAACATGGTCATGGGCAATATCGATGGTTTTGATGTACCTGATTAGGGTATGCTTTAGCGGATTTCCTGGAATATGCATATTTGCTACCATTTTTTTTAAAGGAACGTACCAGCCCTCGTTATAGAAGAGGTCGATGACATAAGTCGCATGAAGTAGGTCGGTGATAATAATCGAGTTCGTGATGTAGCCAAATTTGTAGAACTGTAGAGCAGTGAACGATAGATCACTATTAATTCGCGTCAGCTTTTGAAAACACTGCAATAGCTACACCACGGTAGCTTTAGATCATCTCACATCAAAAGCCAGCCAATGATTCCCGGACGTCCGTTATGGAAGAGTTTGAAGTCCCAAGATTGTCCAAAACGAGGGTTTAACTCAATGCCCATGTATAGATCGTACAATGCAGATCCTACCAAAAGTTAACAATTATTTTTCTAGCAAGTCGGATGGAATATTCGGACCACTAAACTTTCTGTCCTCTAGGTGCGAGGGGGCAATGTGGGCTTTCAGATAAAATGCTGCGGTGAGAAACAAGCCGTATATGTTGAATATTGCGACAAACGACCCCCAATGTTCAGCCACAAAAGCCAAGCTCAAGCCACCGCTTCGCAGGCCCAGGACAGCAAAGAAGAATACTGTAACAAAGGAAGCCAAAAGTCCATTGGTCTTATATTTCAGGACGTTCCCAGCAGGCGTCGGTTGGCCCTCGCATATTTTTCCTGGTAGAAAGGTGTAAAGGACAGCTTGGAATAGAACCCAAGCCCCGTAGACGAAAACAATATCACGGTTTGGGCACGGCGAATATTGGCGAAAAAAATCGACGAATCCTTCATCCCATAGCGCGAACAAAGCCGACAACAACGAAGCATCGAAATTCTGCAGAGCAATGTACCAAAATAGCGTGAATAACGGACAGGCAACCATTATTCCAAGAGACATTATGCCTTGGATTCGAGGAGCATCGGTTCGTCTACCCCATGATGGTATCACATCTTTCGATATGCGGTGAAGATTATGTCCCGTTCCATCGGAGTGACAAGGAGGGGAGTTTGTGATTATCTCCTCCATTTTGCCGGTGGAAACGAAGGACTTGCAGACAATCAAAAGTAAAAAGCGAGACCTTCAACGAAATGGAATAGTATGTTTGAGGATTATTTATCATTTTTAAGAGGGCGCGGTCGCGTCAGACTTTATATGTCAAAACAGAAGACATCTGCAGACTCAGGTAGCCCGGCAACAGCGTCGCTCATTCGGCCACAATCAACAACGCCTCGTGGATCATGCAATGTTTGTTGGTTGGTGTAGCGCACAGTGCTGAGTGGCTTGATGCCCCCAAAGACGGATTTCTTGTCTGGAACAGCCGCCCATGGATCGGTCAATCGCCTTTGCGAAAGCCATTGTCGATTGGTTTGGGGGTCATTTTCCTTATTTTGAGACCGGCCGGCGGGCAATCGGCGGTCAGCAGTGGAAATCACAGACCGAATACGAGACACAGCTTAAGTTCTCAGTACAACATGGAGCTGTGGGAAAAAGGATGGTGGCACGAAAAGCAAACACAGTGCAGAAAGCTCCCGTGGAATCCTTGGCCTCGACCCCATTCTGCATGCCGCATTCCGCCTTGTTATCATTGTTATCCTGCAAATCCCTTGAAGTTGAAGTTGATTTGTGAATTTCAATCGAAGAAGTTTATGCTTGAGTTAAGCATCACGTGACTTATGCGGCTTATCTAAGGAGCTCCCAGCAAAAAGATCAGGATGGATTCAAGTTCAAGACGACATCCCGCAGCAGCAATAACAACTTGAAGATATAACAATAACAATACTCATATGTTGCGGGGACAGCTGTCGGTCTATTACTCCCCGCGCCAGCACTTCCCATTCGTCCCCTTGAAGACAACACCCACACAACCAGACCAGGATGCATCCCGCGAGACGGGCATATGTGGAGGACGCGCCAGAGGTATGTTTCCCCATGGCATATTCTTCAGGCAGTTAGACAGTTTTACTATTTGTCGCCCGTTTGAATGGCCATTTCCACAAAGTGCATCTGGAAAGCGCCTTGCTCGTCCAACCCACTTCCTCTGGGGGCTCCAGCTGACCAGCCCTTGTTGCTTCGAATAGGACACAGAAATGGGCATTGATCTCAACAACATACGTAAGTAGCGGAAGCGCAATAGTCACAAGCCATCCTCCTCCTCGGCTTGCTCGTGATAAACAACTAACAACTCCGTTTGTGGAAGCTTAGCCGTCGACCGCGACTATGATATGCCCGCCGCCGCAGCCGGGATACCACCCGAAAAAGCCTCCGCCATTCTTTCACAGTTCTCTCGTCGAAGAAGGGCTGCTGCCATTGCAGTACCGACCGATGATGGCCGGGTTCGAGCCCGACTACGCGAACTTGGACATCCAATCACACTCTTCGGAGAAGATGCGACGGACCGGCGAGACCGACTACGCGAGCTGTTGACCGATCTTGAGGAGCAGAAGGAGGCCGCAGGTGTTGTCGCTAGTGAGGCAAGTGAGGACACGTTGATGAAAGAGGCAGCGGAAGAAGAGGAGGAGGAAGCAGAGGGCGAGGAGGAATTTTATACAGAGGGAATGCCAGAACTACTTGAAGCCCGGAAGAATATTGCTAGATATTCGCTTCCGCGGGCGAAGGCGCGGATCGAGCGACAAAAAGAAGAGTCGACGATCCCTCTACGGACACATATTAAGCATCGGAAAGCGATTAAGGAGAAGTTACAGAGCTTCGATCTTTACGGTTCCCAAATTGCCGGCGAAAGACCGGTGAGCATCACCCGTTTCGCACCAGACGGACAACTACTAGCGGCGGGAAACTGGGGCGGGGGGATAAAGCTCCTTACGGTCCCAAATTTGGAAGAAAAGACCACGCTGCGCGGGCATACCGACCGTGTTGGAGGAATTTCCTGGTTCCCAGGGGCTACGAAGCCGGAGTCAGGTGTATCTGAAGCGTCCGTCAACCTTGCGTCCGGAGGCGGCGAAGGGAACGTTCATCTCTGGTCCCTCACGCAGGATACACCGGTGACGACCTTGTCGGGCCACTCAGGACGCGTCTGTCGCGTTGAATTCCACCCCTCGGGTGACTACCTCGCATCTGCTTCCTACGATACCACTTGGCGACTCTGGGACGTAAAGACTAGCACAGAACTCCTTTTGCAGGAGGGCCACTCCCGAGAAGTCTACTCGTTAGCCTTCAACCCTGATGGCTCCCTTCTTGCCAGTGGTGGCCTTGATAGCATAGGACGGATCTGGGACCTGCGAACTGGTCGAACAGTGATGATTTTGGAAGGGCATATCCGAGAAATATACGCCCTGGACTGGGGTATTGACGGATACCGCGTCCTCTCCGGTTCTGGTGACGGATGGGTTAAGTGCTGGGATATCCGGCAGGTACGAAATACAGGTGGAGTGGGTGCCCACAGGGGCGTTGTCTCGGATCTTAGATGGTATAAGGGAACCGAAACCTCCTCCTCACACCTCCCATCTATCCCATTACAGGACCAAAACGGTGATGCAATCGATAGCCCCATGACCCCTTCAACGCCTATGGCAGATCAAACACCTTCCCCGCCCGTCCAGCCGAAGAAGTCCGGCACCTTTTTCGTCTCCAGCGGCTTTGATAAGAATGTCAATGTGTTCAGTGCTGACGACTGGTCACTTGTCAAGTCGTTAAGCGGACATGCGGGGAATGTACTCAGTGTGGACGTTAGTGATGACGTTAAGTGGATTGCCAGCTGTGGGCATGATCGTACTGTTAAACTTTGGGGAATCGATGGATGATGGTAGGGTGGGTTTCTGGTTGAGTCTGGGTCAAAATGGAAGTCAGCCAGCCAGCCAGCTGTGAAAATGTTTTTCAAATCAATGCCGGTGTCACAAACAATCTCGATCCAGAACGACAGCAACTCCCCCACCCAGCCTACCACTCACCACTCACCCCCCATTCCTGAATAAAGTGCGCCGCTGGGGATCGAAATATACAACTGGTCTAGTTCCTCATTGGATAATCAGCAACAAACACCAATAAATGGGGGCCAGATCAATCCCGGTCCCCTCCCTCCCCGCAAACATCCAGCGCACGAAGACGAGGAACGATACACATCACGCTTCCCCCACACTATCGCGCTCTTAACTTGCGTTCGTCGTCACCCTCATCCTCCCTCACTTTACCGGAACCGGCTATGCTCCTCCCCATCATACATGTCTTCCTCCCTTCCTTCCTCCCCCTACCTAGGGGGAACCAAAACGGGATAACCATAACTCCCCATTTTTTGTGTGAAGTTCCACCTCTTATTCTTTCTTATAGAACCACACTGGAACCTGAAGGGGGGTTTGGGTGGGTAGTGGCTATCTGGAAGGTGGCCCGGGAGAGGGGGGGTTGGAGAGTTGTGGAGGAGATTGATTTTGATGATATGTATACATAGTAACTAAAACGAGGTACATATAAGATAAGGAATGAAACTTATAAAATTTATGAAATGATAGCTTTTTGATTTCAGTGGAGATAGACGGACGGACAGACGGGCCTCTTTCTTTTCCATGTTTTACTCGTGTTCTTCGTTAGGTACGATGTAGATGCGAAACGTTATTCTTTCATGAAGGCTATGGAATGTCATAATGGGGGGTAGATGGTGGGGTGTGTGTTGCGTAGCTAGGGGAGAATTTAAAGCAATAAATAAATAAATAAATAAATAAATAAATAAATAAATAAATAAATAAA